>JASDQU010211529.1:0-10416 GCA_032191745.1 Picea mariana | reverse complement strand
CCAGATTCTAAGTGTTGTTTTCCCTGTAACCTTAGCCTAGCTAGGAGTCCTTGCCTTGGGGTGGAGCTTGGTCCCAGCTCAAGGGTGATCCATTGTTGAGCTGATGAGCAATGTGGTCTAAGGTTGGGTGGTTCGTGGAAGGCCTGCACTTGGTTGGTGGATCCACCATTATTACAAGATAAGTGTCTAACTATGTTTTATCACATTTTATCAATATGTTTTGTATCTCTGTGTATTAAAATGGTCATGCATTCTGCTGTGCATTTGGATTAATGTATTTGCCATGGATTATTTATGTTAAAATGACTCTTATGAGTACTCTGAGCTTAAATGTATTTCATTGCGTAAATGCACACAATTAACTATGAATGAGAATGTGTTATTCCGCGTAGTAACACCTACACGGTAGCCAAGGTGCGCTACAGTTATTCTAGGTTATCTGCCAAGTAGTCTTATAGTAACCCGGGGTAGTTGAGTGAAAAGGGGTGTTACAATTTTTGTAGGGGTTACCAAACATCAAAAGATGCCTAGAGTAGTTGATACTTATTATTCTCGACAAGGTTATGTGAAGCTCATGGAAGGCTACAAGTATCTGGCTTTTTACCATTGCGCTACAAAACCCTTTCCAACTAATGTGGTCAAGAACTCAACCTTGAGAGAATCCTCTCTTTCCTATGTCTATTGTATAGCTTGCTCCTTGATTTTTGTGATGTTTTCTACCATTTTTTTGAACTTTTTTAATTGCTAGATCAAGCTTCTACCTCGACTCAGTCCTTGTTTAGCTTTCAAAAAACAAGTAAAACATGATCAAACACCTTAGACCCTTCTTAATTTCCATATCCTTCACATCATTTACAAACCCCACGAAGGTCTCTTTAGGTAATGTTGAAATCTTAACGTAATTAGATATGATAAACATGGTTATCTTGTGGTTGGAAATGAGTTTTCTAGTATTTTTATCAGACTCTAGGTTTGAAACCATGGTGGCTAGTTCAATGCCAGGTGTGGACTATAGAAAACAAACCATAGGTTACAATGCATGGCTAATACTTAATACGAGGGTCTCTATTGAGGGATTTTTACAATTTTTTACTAGTGAGGTTAATTTTCTCCAAGAATACAATCTTGGGCTTCACAATGTGATGTAATCTGAACCATATCATGTTGGGGTACTTGGAGAAGAGTTTTCAAATGTCACCCTATAAAATTGATGTTCTTGCTAGAACCATTATTATGTTTGATGTATTTGATAAAGTAGGTCCTATTTTTTTACTCTGAAACTAATGCCACGATGTCACTTGCCTTTATTTCGTGTAAAGGGAAAAGAGGAAAGCATTGAAACGATAGAAGTAGGCATAACTATGAGTGGGAAGAGGGCATGGGAGATCTCCTCATATAGAGGAATTATGCTTGTTTACTAATTAGTGCTCGTCTACTATGGAAGGAGTGAGGACCCACCCCCTTTCTCTATGGTATCTTTATTAGTTTCCCATTCGAGCTCATTTTTCATTAAGTTTGACCGATAGTTTTAACTATTGGAAAAACCCAAAAGATATGGTCGATAATGCATAGCTCCAAGTGTCCAACTACATTTGCTAATATAGCTATGATGGCTTGATGAGGTGCCCAACTTTACGAGGTGTACTCCCTTGTGAATTGGTGGGAACTAGTCTTATCCCAACTCCGATAATAGGTGTTCATAGGTATGTTGGTTGAACTAATCTCTTGTCAACCCTCAACCCCTTTGATCTTGTGTGTTTCTATGAGTGTCTCATTATTCAAGATGGCCATTACTTCTTATATCATAAGGTTCATCACTTCTATCATTGTGGGTTAGATACCAAAGACCGAAGTGACTTTAGGATCATTGGCTCGAGCTGATGACCTTCTAATTTATGGCATGTATGGATTGATTATTGAATTTTGGATCAAGATAGTGAAAAGTTTGAATTGGATCTTGATGATAAAAAGAAGCAAGTTTGAATCTGTTGCTAGTACCAAGAATAAATGGAAGATAGAAACTTAGAAATGTGCTTAGATTATATGTATACAATGCATTATTTACTAACTTGGATAACTTAACATCTGTGTCTTGGAATAATTTGTTAATCTATCGATTTGGATGGTTATCCTAATTGCGATGAACAAATCCAAGAATAATGGGAAGATAGAAACTTAGAAATGTGCTTAGATTATCTATATCCAATGCATTATTTACTAACTTGGATAACTTAACATCTATGTCTTGGAATAATTTGTACAACAAAAAATCGATAATCTATCGATTTGGATGGTTATCCTAATTGCGATGAACAAAGCTTAATCATATTAAGCATATTATGTCGAGTATGGTAGTACTAGAAACCATTGTATTGATGTAACACATCAATAAAACCTTGGATATGTTTTTAGTTCTTGTTATAGAGAGAAAATTCAACTTTTAAATCAAAATTTTAAAGATTAAGAGGGATTTTCCTATGAATCACTCTTGCAAGAACCCCATGTTTGACCATATAAAGCACTTGTACCTAGGTCTTAGACAATGGTAATATTTTTCCAACTTTAGTTTTTTGGATGTGATATTGAGTGTTAGTGTGGTATAAATATCAAGTTAGTGGTTGCAATGAAGTTAATAACATTTTTTTATGGAGAAACACGACGTACCATCACATCATAAGGATTTACTTGATTTATGTGAAGAATGAAACTACATCCTTTTTTCAAACAGATATAGAAACTTCCCATCTCTCGCCCTCTTACTTTCGACGATTAAATCTATTGTTAATATGTAAAATTTTAGATGTTTTTCAAGTTTTTACCTTAAAACATGGCCTTGATCCAAATCTATAATCTCAACATTGATATTGGTTCCTTGGCCAACTTTAAAATCACATATATGAATTAGTGAAATAGTCAATAACAAGCTCTAACATCAACTACAACATGCCCTTCTCATAATCCAAACAAATTAAGCGCAAATTGCTAAAATTTGTAGCTGTTTTCATGCTACATGAACTCTTGTTTTGTTGCTTAATGTCGAAGACACATTTGTGTTGCATGACATCATCTAAAATAATCTCCAAAATCTCCATTTCTCCAAGGGCCCCTTTGTATAGAAGCTCCACAAAGAAAGAGAATTGTGCTTTAAAAGTTGATGGCTTCTTGTCAATCCTTGGCTTTATTGTTCAACTTTTTGTCATGCATATCTGATTGTTGCACGAAATATGACATTGAGCATTTCTTGTTGGATGGAATTATAGTCCATAAATGGCTATCCCAATGTGCAATAATATCTTTCATTTAGGGAGCTAGGTTTTTTTTTCAAGAGGAATGATCCAGTGCCTCAAAGTTAATCTTACAGCCTTACTTAGTTGCTACAACAATGGATGTTTTGTACAAAGATCAATGATCTCTAACATCTCTCTAAGGTCCCCTTTGTATCGAATCTTCACAAAGAAAGAGAACTGTGCTTTAAAGGTGGATTACTTCTTGATGCTTGACTTCATTATTCAACTTTTTGTCATGCATAACTAGTTGTTGTATGAAATATGATATTGATCATTTCTCGTTGGAAGGAATTCTAGTCCATAATTGCATATCCCAATTTGCAAACTAAAATTATCTTTCATTTAAAGAGCTAAGTTCTTTTCAATAAGAATGATTTGATGCCTCAAAGTTAATTTTGCAACATTCCTTAGTTACTATAACAATGGATTCTTAGTACAAAGATCAATGATATATTGGATTTTAGACAATTGATGGATTGATCAATTCTTAAGAAATGAATGATATTTCTAAAAAATGTATTATTATCTAGAGTAATCTAGGCATTGTTCAAGAATCACATCAAGATGGAGTGGTAGAAGTAATATCAGGATAAATCCTACAATATGAAAATTGGTCTTTAAGATTGGTCATAAACTTCAATAATTAGTCCAAAAATGTGACCACTATAAGAGAGCATGCCACATACTAAAATTGGAAGTATTTGGTATTAACACTAAGCCTATATTGAATCAATAAACTTATGTCAATCCAACTAATTGGTTTGCTAAATGAATAGAAGCCTCGGTGGGTCACATAGCCTCCACTAAAGTAGTCATGGGGTTCTTATTTGAATGCATAATATAAGATTTGGGTGCTTGCTTGCTTAAAAAATCCACATTAATAGGGAGAGCATTATGTGTTAGTTTGGATTAGGTATCCTAAATATTTAATTTAGGAGAAAAATGAAAAGCAACAACCATCCAAGATGAAATTGTGTGTATATATATAGTGTGTATATATATATATATATATGAGAGCTAGTTAGTTTTTTGATAACTCCATGATCTAGAGCTGTGCAGCCCTGTCATCGAATTAATTAACTGGTTAAGGGTATATTTGTTTTGGTGGAAAGGCAGTGCCCAGTCTGAAATCTGTTGTTGCTAACAAACTTAGGTACCAGTGAGGAATTCAGAAACAGACACAGTCAATTAATTTGGCCGAGTTTTCTCTACACAAAACCCCATCGATCACATGGAATTGAATGCGAATCAAACTCCCCCAGTAACAACAACTTAACGATACGCTGGAACCAGAGCACCGCTGGATTTTCAGTTTGAGAGAGAAACGAAAAAGAAAACCTTAAAACGCCTCCACGCGTCGAAGAAACCCTATTATTTTGTGTCTGTCGCTGGAAAGAGGACCGTTGGGCATTGTTTCTCCCTCCCTGGGCATTTTTTAATTATTCATTGGCTGAGCGTTTCAAAGCGAATGTCTCACACCTGGCCTGCCAGACTATTTCTAGCATTTTAATGATCAGTTTAAACAAGTATCAAAAAAATATGTAACCTTCATTTGTTGACCATTTTATAAACGTTTYGCTTTGCTCTACTGGGCAATCACTAAAAATTGGAGCATGGCTGCGACTGGAAGGAATCCGATGATTCGACGTCGCTGCAATCGGGGCCATCTTCTATCCTCGACTTGGGGCTAAGTCCAATTTCACCGCGATTTGAATGCTGGGTTTGTGGAGAGTAAGTTAGAGGACGGACTTATCCCTACCGTCAATGTCTCGTAGGCTTTCATATATTGTGTGTATATCTACCACGACCAAGTTATGCGATATCTTTTGTATTTTTAGCATGTATCTTTTATTAGTCAAATTGTTGGGTGTAGGGGTCTTATACACAAATTTGGTATTTGGCTTGGTTGTGACCTTAAAAAAAGATTATTATTATTGTTATTTGAATTGTTGCCAACTCCACGACCAATACCCAGATGCAATATATGTAATAGACACTTAGCTCGTGATTTAATGTCTCCATTTTTTGGTTTCCTTGGGGATAACTTCCGAGGCTTATGTCAACCTAGACATAAGGGTGAGCTTATGTTATCAGTGAGTTTGGAGGATCTGGAGGGTTTATATGAGGCTCAACCTAGTCCTTTTTCCATATTTCAACATCGGGATCATTTTCGCACAGTTCATTCTTGGTTCCGTGGCATTTCGATGATTCCCATCATTTAGGGTTATTATTGAACATAATTTAATTAAATGCACTGATGGTGTCATTCAGATCATATTTTTTGAGGGAATACCTTAGTGTAATAGCTCGTTGGAACCGGGACGAAAATATCTAAAATTTGGGATGATGAGAAAGGGACTTCCAGCGTCTGGGAATGTCTTAAAATCCAATTAGTCACTTGACGACATTAAAAAAGGGTTAAAAAGGGTTATAAAATGATTTTAATTTTTAAGTGAAACTTAAAAGGGGAAATAAGGATCAGGTGGATTTGGTCAAAAAAATGAAAGATCTCGAAGGGGTTTAGAGAAGTATAAAAGAAGGGTAGCACTTCACCTTCCTCATTATGATTTGATCTCTTATTTGGAGTGCTCTTAGAGCCAAGGTTTTCGTTGGGGTTTTGGCAAAACCCTTCCACTGTTGGTTTGGTTTCGGTGGTGCAACAGCCACCGTAGCTAGACAAGAGGGGAATCCATCCAGGATTTCCATATGAGCTTCATCTTATTGTAGGTTTTTTCAGTTTGGGAGGTGCAACAATTTGGCTAGGAGGCTCTTAGAGCTATTATAAGGGGTCGATTTACCTTTCCTGCAAGGCCGTGGACATTTGAGAAGGCCATGGGGTTTGGTTGGAGGTCTGTAGCATCGTGTGAGACCATGTGGGTTTCTAGAGGGATTGACCTTTTTCGTTTAGCGGGGTCAAGAGCCAAGGAGAGGCCACAATGGCCTTTTGAGGGGCCAAACCACCCCTTGCAGATCCGTGGAGCATAGGAGGGGGGCACAAGGGTCTTTACAGGCCGTGAAGGGCACTTGAGAGGAGTCGTGAGCTCATTGGGCGAAACCATGAAGATTTAGCAGGTCGTGAGGCAAGCGAGAGGGTTGTGAGGCTACCTCTTAACATTTGGGAGGCAGGATTGAGGCTGGGCGGCAACCTGTAGGCAGATTGGGGGAAGAACCATCTTTAGTTGAGGAGACTATGGAATTATCTCAGGTTTTGACTTGATTTTTGTAGTGTTTTACTGTTGTAGCAACCATTAGGGATCTATCATTATTGTGTTTCAAATATCATTCATAATAAAAATGCCAATGTTGTCTCTTTTATTTTATGTGTACTTGGATTTCTTACTAGATGTTTGATGAAATGTCCACTAGTAGCACACATGCCAACTATTTGAAGAAAGTTGTCCATCAACTTGTAGTTTAAAAACATATGCAAAGTATTTGACAAAATCCCACAAAGAGAAACAACGTCATTGGAGAGCAAACATAATCTCCTAACCTATCTCTAATGGGGATATTACAGTGCTATCATAGCTGGTGGTCTTGCCAGCTTGTGAGTATTATCTTCATAGCCGTCGAGCTGAGTTATCAGCAGGGTTGTAATTACTGAGTATGGTAGTAGTCCAAGATCGATTTCTGTGGTAGAGTTCTGGGTAGAAATTCTTACCGAGCAGAGTCTTGTGTGAAGGGAATTTGTGGTTGTGCTTAGCAGTCATTTTGTTGAAGGAAGAATCGCTTCAACAACTATTGCAACAACATCTTTATCATCCATTTCTCCTTGGGATTGTGTCAATCATCAGCAAGTGATTCAAATCTAAATGTGAGCCATTTCACTTATAAATGTTGTGGGGTGGAAGTGCCTTTGACCTGTTGTTACAACAAATTTTTTTGTTGCAATCTTGTTGTTACACATATTGTTGCAACTAATAGTTTAATTGGCACATAAACTTATTGTTTACACCTAAAACACATAAGATCTATAACAACAACACAATGACACTATTATAGTGAGATGGGGTATGTATTATCAAGTGTTTGACGAAATTAAAGGGGCAACAGACTTACAGGAGTTTGGGAAAAACTTACACCAAATTGAACTAGGTTTATTACAATGGAAAAGATGGAGACAACGAGGAATCTTATGACTGGAATTTCGAGGAGGCTAGCAACAGTTAAATACATGCCTTGCTACTACCAGGAGTATTTATCATTGGGTGAGGAGATCTGTGTGTCTTTACCCTTTAAAGGCTATTATACCATCAAGTACGGAAGCTAGCCCAAGGATTTGGATGGGGATTTCTTTATAGGCATAGGAAAAAAATTGAAGAAATCTTAGAAGTATAGAGAATCTAAGCCAAACAAGAGAGAGAAGAAAGAATTAAAACATAAAGTAAACAATAATAATCACTCATGGTACACAAAGAATTACCCTGGAAACCCTTAACCAGGAAAACCAACAATGCTTGAGTGACTCCCACTCCTTGTTGTTTTATTCATTCACTAAATAAAGATTTACATGACTAACCTTGGTCCACACCTAAGACCAACTCATCGTCCTACTCTCTTGTTCAATCACACGAACAACCCTACAACCATTTGTCTAACATCTTCATAACCATAACACACCTCTCAAATCTGAGAGTTTCATCACCTTAGATAATATTACATAATGCCATATTTATAGGCATTTACAACATACAAAACCCTAATTCATGGCACCCAAAAATGGTTACAGACCCATGAAGATGATTGGTTGTGATCTTGTGAATCTCGAGATTCCGTTATAGTCGACCACTAGTCGAATACTAGTCGGTTACAAACCCACCATCTAGTCGACCTTCTTTCAACCTCCAGTCGGTCTTATAGTCAACTACCAATCGACCTTCCAGTTGTCTCAACCATCTGACCATTGACTTGAATTAACCATTCAATCGATCATCCTTGACTAGCCAGTCGGTTGACTGAGTTTCCATTACAAAGAATATAACAACCAACAAGAAGTAATAACAATAAAAAAGATCTACTCATTCTTAGATGGATATTTGAGATATAACCAAGTTTCTATTAAAGGGAAGGACCAACCATTAATCACATTGACAACAAACTGGGGAGCATTTTCATACAAAATGAATCCTTTTGGCCTTGTAAATGCATGAACATGTTTTTCTAAAATCGTTGTGGAGATTTAAAAGAACAAAAATCATTCACAAGTCTTTGGAACTATACCTACAAAATTGGGTATTATTTGGTTGTTAGAACAATCATGTAGAAAACTTGAGAATGATGTTGAAAAATGCAGAGAAACACAAATATTTGTAAATCTAGAAAAGTGCAAATTCTTAAAACCTTTTGGGAAACTACTCGAGCACATAGTTTCAAATGAATTTATAATGGTAGACTTAGACATGGCAAAAGTTATAATAGAGTTGGAACCACCCATAAATCAAGTTTTTTTTTTCGGCCATGTAGAATATTATAGAAAATTTCTAAAATGATACACTAAAATAACCCATCCAATGGAGAAGTTACTAAAAAGGAAACATTGTTAAAGTGGACAACAAAATGTCAACAAGGATTTAAAAAGTTGGAAGATGGGATTATCAATGCACCCATCTTGAGATTTCTATATTGAAACAAAAATTTTCATGCACATGTGGACACATTAGAAATAACATTAGAGCCATCCAATAACATTAGAGCCATCCTAACATAAATAGGAGAAAAGGGGATGGTTTCACGCTTACATAGAATTTATTGGTTGAGAAAAACGTTTATCTATCCTTTTCCATCAAACCTTCAAGACTGCAAATCTCTGAATCCTGTTTTCTAAAGCAACGCTCTTTCCAAAACAATCCGTACTCTTTTCAATGAAAAACCTTTTTGTTGATATCAACTTAATTGAGAAATTTCAAATGTAAGAATCACACCACAAGGAATTTAGCATTCTAGAAACGTATTGTTGTATACACAAATCAATATATATCCGCTGTGGCTTCACTGTTGGCTTTTGGCGCTCCGATTTCTGGACCGCAAGGAAATTATGTAATACAGGTAGAGACACATTTCTGTATGATTCTGGCGACTGGTTTTCAGCATTGGTATTGATTGTTATAATAGAGAGTGTGCGAAGGTTATTCCACCTGTGAATGTTTCACAATTAGTGGACAGACTGATTATCTAAGTAGCAATTGGCAGCGGCGACGGCTTCTGGTTCCTCGATATTTTTAGCAGCGGCAAAAATGTTATCATCAAAGAAATAATGGTTCAATTGCGGTCATCTATCACAGATATATATTTGTACCAAACAATTATTAAAGCCTTCGAATCAACAGATTGAATGACAGATTGACTGACCTCAAGAATGTATGCAAATTGTTTGGAGAAAGCTCTCAATAACAAGAAGCATATGCGTGTTGTTTTAAAGGCAGTAGCAGACATCCAGGGATAGGGACAGGGACAGTGGGCTCATCTTGAGGGACAGTGGGCTAACAAAGGATAGGGACAATGGTCTAACAGGGACAGTGGGCAGAGCAACAAGTTTTCAGTGGTCAGACCAACAGATAGTGAAGGGTTAAGCATAAAATAGAGGGTCAGTTTTGGGCAGAGACTTTGATTTCCCTTAATAGCATCATGACAATGGGACAAGAAACTTTAGAACTCGTGGAAACAAATGATATACGGCAAGTGAAAATTGCCTCCTCAGCCAAAACTGGAAAGTGGGTTTGGGTTAATGCCAAACAGTACCGGGGCATTTTAAAACGAAGACTAGCTTGTCTGAAATGGGAGCAGAAAAGGAAAAAAAGGTCTCAAAGGGAAAGTACTTGGGTCCTTCGCAAGAAACGACATTCAAACAAGTCCTCTTTGCAAGTATGTGGCAACAAGTCTAAAGGAAAAGGAAAAGTCATTGATGACTATGCCTTATATAGTCCTACATCCACACCTCTCACTTGGTCATCTGATCTTTATGTGAAATAACTGTTAAAGGTAAAAGAGAGGTTGGAAGTAGTAGAAGCTAAAGAGTTGGAAAGAGATTGTACAATCCATAGAATAATAGCCAAAAACCAGGATTTAGCAGAAAACAACAAAGTTCTGAAGGAGCAAGTGTCATTGCTACAGGAAGCTCTCCGAATGGGGA
>JASDQU010211525.1:6218-17763 GCA_032191745.1 Picea mariana | reverse complement strand
TTCGCGTCCTCAACAAACTCACCATTAAAGACAAATTTCCCATTCCTGTCATTGATGACCTCTTAGATGAATTGAGTGGCACCCAATTCTTTACTAAACTTGATCTTCGTTCTGGCTACCACCAGATCCGTATGAACGAGGTAGACATTCCTAAGACTGCATTTAGAACTCATGAGGTCCACTATGAGTTTTTGGTCATGCCCTTTGGCTTGTGTAATTCTCCCTCCACTTTCCAAAGCCTCGTGAATCATGTCTTCCATCCTTTTCTTCGTCATTTTTTCTTAGTTTTCTTTGATGATATCTTCATCTATAGTAAAACTTGGACATCCCATATTGCTCATGTGGATCGAGTTCTCCATCTACTCTCTCAGCACCAACTTTTCCTCAAACAATCTAAATGTGCTTTTGGAACCTCGAAAGTCGAGTACATGGGTCATCTTGTTGGAAAGGCCGGTGTCATGGTGGATCCTAAAAAGATTGAAGCTATGCAAGATTGGCCTCACCCAAAGACTCTCAAAAGCTTGCGTGGATTTCTGGGTTTAACAGGTTATTATCGCAAGTTTGTTAAGAATTATGGAAAGGTTGCGGCACCTCTCACTGTTCTCCTTAAAAATAATTCTTTCACTTGGACTCCAACAGTTGCTCAGGCTTTTCAAACCTTGAAGATGGACATGTGCACCACTCTAGTCCTGGCCCTTCCTGATTTCAAAAAGACCTTTGTCTTGGAATGTGATGCTTCTGGGAAAGAAATTGGCACAGTCGTTATGCAAGAGGGTCGGCCTTTAGCCTTTACCAGCAAACAACTGTCAGAGCAACATTTGGGCAAATCAATCTATGGAAAAGAAATGTTGGCTATTCTGCATGCCGTGGATCTTTGGCACCCTTATCTATTGGGGCAATGCTTCCAAATTAAGACAGATCATCAAAGCCTCAAGTATTGTCTGGAACAACACCTTTCCTCCACAGAACAACAAAAATGGGTGACTAATCTCTTTGGATATGATTATGATATCATTTACAAGAAAGGCAAAGACAATGTGGTTGTTGATGCACTTTCCAGAAAATATGAAGATGAAGGGTCCCTTTTTTCTCTCTCCTTCATTGTACCAGATTGGCTCCAAGTTGTTCGCGAGGAATGGCTACACGATCCCAAAAGTTCGCATCTGATACAACAATTGCAGGACAATTCTCCAATCTCCCCAGGGTACTCTTGGCTCAGCTTTGATACAAAGGCTATTTGTATTGAAGTAAAAATTCAAAACTTAAATCCACGGTACTTTCTGAGCTTCATTCTACACCCACCGCTGGGCACTCCAGGTTTACCAAAACCTATGACCGGGTCAAACGTTCTTTTTTCTGGGTTGATATGAAACAAGACATTCGCAATTTTGTGGCTTAATGTGATGTTTGTCAATGCAACATGGGTGAAACAGTCAAATCTCTTGGAACACTACAACCACTTCCGATTCCACCTACTATTTGGAGGGATATCTCTATGGGTTTTATTGTAGGCTTACCTAAATCGGGCAATAAATCATTCATCATGGTGGCATTTGATCATCTTTCCAAGTATTCTTATTTATGTGCTCTTCAACACCCATTTACAACCTCCACTGTGGCTCAACTTTTCATGGATCGGGTCTTCAAGCTTCATGGCATGCCTCATTCTATTGTTTTTGATCGCGACCTCACTTTCACCAGCAATTTTTGGCAAGAAATGTTCAAGCTACAAGGCACCCAATTTCATCTTAGCACAGCTTATCATCCCCAGATTGATGGTCAAACTAAAGTTGTCAACAAGTGTTTGGAAACATATTTGAGATGTTTTGCATCAAAAAGGGAAAATCAGTGGGCTCAATGGTTACCACTAGTTGAATGGTGGTACAACACTTCTTACCATACAACTCCCCGCAAGACTCCTTTTGAAGTGGTATATGGACAAAATCCACCTTTAGTTCTCTATTACTTGTCAGGTGTCTCAAAGGTCCAGGCAGTTGACCAAACGCTTACAGCTCGAGAGGCTATTTTTCGTACCCTCAAAGAGAATTTGTTCCTAGCCCAAAATCGCATGAAGCAACAAGCAGATCAAGGTCGTTTTGAACATCATTTTGCAGACAGAGATCAGGTGTTTCTTCGACTAGAACCTTACAAGAAAAATTTCCTCAAGGCTGACCATTGTCAGAAACTGGAGCCCAAATTTTATGCTCCTTATACCATTCTCAAGCATGTGGAACAAGTGGCCTATCATGTTTCCTGCTTAAAGAAGGTGATTGGAACTAAGTTCCAAACTCAAACCAACCTTCCCGAGTTGGACGAAGAAGGATCCATTTGGCTACAACCACAAGCAGTTTTGGACCAGCTGAGCGTCATTTGCATTAGCAAACCATCAAGGAAGTGTTAATCCAGTGGAAAGATATACCTCCAGCAGATGCCACTTGGGAACCAACTACCATTCTGTAACAATTTCCTCATCTCAAGCCTTAAGGACAAGGCTATTTTTAAGGGGGAGGACATGTTAGGGACCTAACCCCTCACGTAGGTAGAATAATATATTTCCATGTAATAAAGGTAAATATTAATAAGGCCTAGCAATAAGGAAGAATAAGTCAAATGTAAGAAGACCCAATAGAAGCTTTCACTTCTAGAAGGATCTTCCTCTATATTGTTCTTTTGATAGACATATTTTGTATAAATAGGAGTCGAGGGTATGAGAAGTTTTGTCTTGGATATTATTGTAATATAGCTCTTCTCTGCTGGAGGTTTCCCCCTCGAAGAGGCAAGTGAACATCGCTCTAAATAATAAAAGTGTTATTTCTGGTGTTATTTCTGGTGTTATTCTGGTATTATTTTGGTATTATTGTGGTGTTGTTCTAGTTATATCGTTGTTTATATGCCATTTCTAGCTAATTATTTTTGTTCTGCATATTATTTTATATCTGGAATATTACAAAGATAAAAGGATATACCCAATAGCAACTATAAATCAATGAAACTATGTAAACATATAGTGATCTATTTGATGATCTAAAATAAGTACCAATGCATTATTTCATAAAACATAGGATTGACCTCATTCCAAAAGAGTTAGTGCCAAATGGTCCACTATATTGCAGATCCTTGTGGGAGAATGATGAAATTCACTGATAGATACAAAAACTCATTGATGCTAGAAGAATCACTTTGTTCTTCTCACTGTGGAAATACTATATTCTTATTGCCTTAGAAAGATGACACATGGCATCTTTTTATAAACTATAGAGTTTTAAACAAGATAAGAGTAAAGAATAAATATCCACTACCATGCATTGATGATCAATACTTCACCAAGGTTAATCTCAAGACCATAGACCATTAAGTTCCAATACAACCTGAAGATGTGTGGATGGAAACTTTCAAAGCTAGAGAAGGATTGTTTGAACGGTTGGTGATTTCATTTGGTCTTACCGATGCACCAACAACATTTATGAGAATAACAAATGATGTGATTTGATCCTTCCTTAACCAATTTGTGGTGGTTTACCTTGATGAAATTTTGATTTTCAAAAAGTCGTGGGATGAACATATACAACACGTTCAACAAGTAATACAGACACTTTGAAGATAGAAGTTGATAGTGAACTTATCATATTGTTTATTTGTATTACATCCATTCTATACCTTTGATTTGTCAATGAAAAACAACGAATCTAAGTGGATAATGAGAAAGTGGAGGTTGTATAGAATTGGCCTATACCCAAGAACCTTACATAGATTCATAGCTTCCTAGGTATGGTAAATTTCTATAGACATTTTGTTATAGGAATATCACCTTTGGTTTGGCCAATCAACAAGTTGATGAGAGGAGAATCCAAGATTTGTATTGCACCTGTCTTGGCACTTATAGAACTATGTTAGTAGAGTTTTATACCTCATATTATGCCATGGGAGTTGTCCTCACTTGGGTGAATCATCCCATTAGTTTCCACTTCAATACATTCGATGATATAATGTGAAACTACTCTAATTATCTAAGAGAGTTGTACTCCATTGTGAAAATAGTTTGGCAACAATGACATTACATTCTTAGGATGGAACTAGTGATATATATATTTTTTTGCTTGCTAGTTTGTTCGTGACCTGCGAGACTAGCCTGTGGATTGAGAAACTGTGACTCAAGGGAATCTAAGCCATCAAAATCACTCGAGAATCGAACCCGGCCTGAACCACACCAACCCTTGACATGGTTGGATTTTTTGTATCTCGAGAGGTTTCGAACCGATGACTTCACATAACAGAATGCCTTAACAACACACTCCATCACTGACTATTCTACACCTCGGGGACAAGAAATAGTGATATATTGAGATCACAAGATTCTTCTATTTCTATAGACTCAAAGGAAGTCAAAGAACACATGCCACATGAAGTTGGTGAATTTATGAAATTAACCCAAATTCATGTTAGAACAAGAGAGGAGGAAGATGAGTTGGTCTGCTCCAAGAATCCAATGATGGGTGAGTACATTGTCAAGTTGGGTTATAAAGCTATGTTTTTATATGTAAATCAAGATGAGGCCATATGGTGGTGGAATCCCTTGTGGAATAAAAAGGCACCTACGAAGAATAGGGTTTTTATGTGACTAACACTAATGAATAAAGCACTCACCTCGGAAGTGTTATAGAAAAGAAGATGGAAAGGTCTTGGTAGATGCACTTTATGTAAACAAGAGGTTAAAACTATGAATCATATGCTAATTAACTATGCCTATACAATTGAAGTATGGGTAAAGATGGATGAAATTACCAGGTGTGAAGGATGTTGACTTAAGGTAATTGTTGAAAATTGCTTAAAGAATTGGCATAATATTAAATACTTAAAAGAATACATAACTCTTCCTTTGGTTCTAACATGGGGAATTTTGTTAGCAATAAACCCAAACATTTTCAAGGTAGGCACATCCCTTCTTTCCAGTGTTCTTGACAAATTGGATCTATCTTTGAAACTATCAAATCCATTCCCAAGATGTAGATTTCTAGCTAGGTGAAAAAACATTGATAAATCAAGCGCATTAGGTTATTTTGATGGTGCTATCCACGAAACTTCAACTTTCTATGGGGTCAAAAGAATCATTTTCTTCAAGGATTCACACTTTATAGAGTTCAAAGCAAGACTGGGGGGTGGATTTACCAATCATGCAAAATTGATGGCCTTAAAAATAATTCTTAAAATTGATCGTAGATAGGGGAGCGTCAAATATTTAGGTGTTTGGAAATTCTTTAGTGGTAATCAATTGGATGAATGGTACTTATAGAGTGGAAGGTTTTCTTCTAAATCCAATTTATGATCAACTCAAAATATTTGATAACTCTCTTTCATGGTATTTCCTTCCAACATGTCTACAAACAACTAAATATAGTGGAAGATTGAATGTCAAATGATGGACTTCTACTAGCAGCAGACTCTTGGATCATATTGGATTCCAACGAGGGAATTTCTTAGCCCGAGTGTCAATTCATAGTCAATGACGCTTGATCACTAGAAGTTGTTAGTTGCTTGAATGGGTCTTCTTTGAACAGATGTTACTGTTTTATGTTTATGTCTTTTTTATAGATATTTTCAATATTTTTATTGAAATCTTAGGATAATATGGAGATTTACAAAGTTAACGTCAAACATAAAAAAAAAAAATATTACTAAAAGGTGGTCATGATCATTCTTTTATTTTATTGAGATCCTCAAACAGAACAAACCTTTTTAAAAGGGATTATGGAGTGCTTGCATGCTTTTACATTCACTGAGTAGTTATCCTTGTTCGATTATAATAATGCTCTTTTTTGAAGAATATGTAATATGTAATCTTTTATCTAGTGAAGAAAGATTTACAATTTTTTTTGCAAGGAAAAAAGTTGAAGTGGGTGAATTTCTTACAACAATTTCATTTAGTCATCAAATACAAAAAATGAGAGACAACTAAGTTGATTGCTTGAGTAGATAACATAAGATAAGATAATTTTATTAATGTCCAACTAATGACCACCTATGTCTCTTACAATTGGTATGACACCAAGATATGTAATACCAAAGGATGGACATGGTTAAACAACAATGATACCGAGTTGGCATTGATATACAACTTGTCGACATGAATACAATGACTCTACAAGACTTAGTGTAGATGTGGCTGATTTCCTTTTGCAACATGATTTTGTTTATCAACTTGATAAATTGTGTGCACTTGCAGGTGAGCCTAGAGACTTTTTCTTTTGGGAATATCATTTTTCTTAGTTAGTTGGACACTTTGAAGCAAGAAATAGTAGCCAAATCACAGGAACATTTATACTACCCTCGCATGAAACAATATGCTGAAAGTTACCTCAGATCTTATGTATATTATTCCATTGCTAAACTAACCAATCATCACTTGGGCGTATATACACCATTGCATGTTCCTTCAAGATCTTGGGACTATTTTAGTTTAGATTTTCTTTTAGGTTTACCCATGACCAAGCACCAACATGACAGTGTATTATTTATTATACAACATTTTTCTAAAATGGCTATCATGATCCCTTGTAAGAAGACTATCACAACTCTTGCACAACATGTCTCTACTTCATCTGCATTTTGATTTACCATCATCCATGCTGTCTAATCATGATTCTACATTTCTCAGCCATTTTATAATGCACTATGGTCAATGCTTGACACCAAACTTGAGTGCTCTACTACTTTCCACTCTAAGATTGATGRTCAAATAGAAGTAGTCAATAAAAACTTAGTTTTTAACATATCTATAACCATGCACACCCTCACAACTAAGATGAAAACATACCTCTCATACAAGGTGCTTAAAATAGAGCTTTGCATAGTTCCACTAAACATAGTCTTTCCCAAACTTGTTTTAGTTTTTAGCCAAGCATCCCTGATAATATCTCATTCCTAAAACCTTCAAAATCCTCTACTCCATAAAATGCTATAGAACAATATAGATCCACCACCTTCAATAAGCATATTTTCACAAATAAGTGCAAACTATCTTCCAGTGCTAGTAACATAAGTACAAGCAAGGACATGATGCACATTAAGTATGTCACTCTTTTCATGTAGGTGATAAAGTTGGTTACAATTTCATAAAGAAAGGGTTAAGTGTCATCATCAAAATATCAAGCCTATTTGAAACGGTTGTTACTCCATTATGAAAGCAATAAATGATAATGCTTTACAAATTGATTTGCCACGTTATTTGGGAATGCATCCAATATTCAATGTTGATCTATTAAACCTTATTTTCCACCATTATTTCAATTTGACCCTACGATTTTAGTACCTTCATATTTGGATCCAGAACAATTAACACGGATGGTCACATTGTCAACCAACAACTTAAATCTACTCAACATAAAGACATTACTTTGTTCATAGTTGTTTGAGTCTAACAATACCCACATCAAGTTAAGTGGTACACCCTTGAGCAATGGAGAGTTTAGTTTCCTTAAATATTCCCTAAAGCAATGGAGTCGATTACTTTCCAAGGAGGGACAAATCATCAATACATTGTTAAGAGCACAATCAACTCAAAAACCTCATGTGCAACTTGTAGGCATGTTCAGGAATTGCATGCACACCATAAATGTTGTGACTTGCATGTAAACCATATTCCATGTGTGCACCTATGCAAAGCCCATAAGCACACAAACTTGCATAGAATCACACCAATGATATCCAAACATCAATACAATTCCCATGAACTTTAACTATATTTCACAAAATTGAATTGCTTTAGTTTTCCCATTGTATCTAAGCCCATTTATTAAAAAAAGGATATCATAGAGATTCGGGGTGGTGCCTGGGGAATTATGGGTGGGGGTCAGAAAATTTAGACTCATTGTGGTTATTGTATTCATGTTCAAGAGTTTTTCCCTAAAAGAGATCTGATTGTAAGATTCGCAACAAATAAATAAAGTTTGTTTGCATTTTGTTAATTGTCGTTTTCTGTGTAGTTGTTTATACATTTGTCCAAACCTTCATAGATTGTTAGGTAAGTCAATTTTATATCCACTTATGTCCCTTGGAATCATATTACATATTCAACAACACTTCTACCTTTCTCATGAATGTATGTCATAGGGTGAGAGAGATTCCAATAGTCCAAGCAATTAGTTTTTTCTATTAAATTCAAGATATACAATTGAAACAACATGGGGGTGGGGGGTGAGATATAGATAATTATTGCAAGGGTGTGAACATGTGGGTAATATGAACATGAATAAAGACTACAGGACCATGGGAAGTTCTTTGCATTAACTTAGACAAACCCATGATTCCTTGAGCCTACACAAATTATGCAAGAGTATGGCCAAGCTAAAACTACTTGTTGCAATGAGTATGGCCAAGCTAAAACTACTTGTTGCAATGAGCTAAAAAGAACTTACCCTACGACAACTATTTGGAGTCTTCTACTCTTCCATGGCACTATCAAATAGCAAAATAATCTTGGTTGTTGAGAAGTACTTTGAAAAGGGGCCTATTAATTGTAGATGTAATGAAATGATAACCATGACATCATACATTTAACCAATTGAAAATAAATTTAAACTATCCAAGATCATAAAACTAGACACGAAGAAAGATATCGATGGTATTGCATATCATAAATGAATCAATTGTAATGAAGCAAACATACACACCACTTAAGAGAAATAGGAGTGGATCTAGACTAATTACACACACACATAATACATCCATAACATGAGTGCTTGAAAGGTCAAATCTTCTAACTTGACAATGATGAATGTAAAATTAAAATTAAAATTATCAAAATACAAGAAATGTCTCTTTAAATAGCCACGTATCATAATGAATCAATTGTAATGAAGCAAACATAAATACCACTTAAGAGAAATAGGAGTGGATCTAGACTGATTACACACACACATAATACATCCATAACATGAGTGCTTGAAAGGTCAAATCTTCTAACTTGACAATGATGAATGCAAAATTAAAATGAAAATAATGAAAATACAAGAAATGTCTCTTTAAATAGCCAAGTATCATAACGACCACCCCCCTTTCTCTCTCTTATAAAAGTCAGATTTATTTTGAGACATTAAAACTTTAAATGACAGACACTAATCATATACTAAGACAAAAACAACAAAGCATATCATCAAGAATAAACATTCGCACTTGACACTAGGAAAAATTCTCTTGCAACCCATGCATAGCATTCATATAAAATTCATTCATTGGAGCTTTATGTAAATGACATGGACAAAAAATGCAACACATAAGATTAAAAAAAAAGGATTTTATTTCAATTCAAAAGTCTTGGGTCACAATGTGTCACACAAATTCTTGACTTACATTCCAAAGCTTAAAAAATTTCCTCGATAATAATGAAGGTCCAAACAAATATTTTTAAGCCTCGACAAGGCAATAACAAGGGAACTTTAAATATTTGACAAGTGATTATCTTTAGAGTATTTCAACGAGTTCTACAATTACATTCCAAAGCTCAAAAATTTTCCTTAATAATAATCAAGGTCCAAAGAAACATTTTTAAGCCTTGACAAGGCAAGAACAAGGGAACTTTAAATATTTGACAAGTGATTAACTTTAGAGGATTTCAACGAGTTTTACAATTACATTCCAAAGCTCAAAAAGTTTCCTTAATAATAATCAAGGTTCAAAGAAATGTTTTTAAGCCTTGACAAGGCAAGAACAAGGGTACTTTAAATATTTGACAAGTGAATATCTTTAGAGGATTTCAATAAGTTTTGCAAGTTGTTGAGTTTCAGAATCTAGAACAAATAGACATATTCATAAGTTTATAAATAAACACAAAAACATGGCATGATGGAGAATAAAAAAAATATAGAGACATAGGAAAACAAAGCCTTCACATACCAACAATACTAGACATGAAAAAGTCCTTTGTTTTGCATTCTCAACAATATATAGTTGGTGTTCCAAGAAGACCCATGGAGACACAAAATTCTTGGAATTCTTCCAACATTTTTCCCCTCAACTTTCCTAGCTGTCAAGAAATCACTTTTCTTTTGCATGTATTTTTTAATAATGGTCCAATGATCAATGACAATACAATTGTAACATGATCAATACTTGAGCAAATTATCCAACCTTGTGGAAGTAACAATGTTATAGAAAAATAGCCTTTGCATTACCATATAGGGTTGACAAGCCATTTACCTTGCTTATTGATCATGAGGTCAAGATAATTTTGGCAATGGCATGCACTAAATATGATAGTCTATGGAAATTCTAGGTAGGGTACTATTAAGTATTGCTAGTTAGGATGTTTTTTTAATTTTATTTTATTTTGTGGAGAGAGAAGGTCGGATAAGCAAGCATATTCACTCCATAGTAAATCAACCATTATGTTAGTAGGAGACATTACTACCTTGTGGCTCTTCCCATTGGCATAGGGACCACGATATATTGGGTGTATATGTCATTACATAGAAATCCTCTCAACCACTGTGAGATAGTAAATTTTTAGGCACGAGAGTTTTTGTGTTGTAAAAATAATTACAATATGCATAGTTGTTAGGCATCCTAGGGATTTCACTTTGTTGGCTAGCCAATTGATTATTGATAATTAATAATCTCACCCTATTGAAATCATGTACTATATTCCACAATATGCAATCAATAATCCAAAACATGTAGTGAAAGGAAGTGTCGATCTTTTTCTTGCCAAAAACTCGTCTTGGGGGTAAGTAAACTTCTCCATCTCAAACTCTTTCTTTTGATATAGGGATACAATGGATTTTTGACCAACAATTTATTTTTTGTATGGATTAGTGTGTTCTCGAAAATGCCTTTTGGCCTCATCAAAAGAACAAATCACCTTAGAAACAAATAGTCGGAACACATCTAGGAACATAATTGGACTAAGATCACAAATTATCATGATTCAATTCATCGAAATTAATGGTGTAATTTATGGGTTGAAATCATTGGCACATCATTTAACTAGTTTGGAAAATGCATCTTTGGAAGCATTCATGTTGAATCAGGCCAAACTTCCATAGTTTCTTCTCAACTAACTTTATCAGAGGTAGGTTTTGCAAGTCCTCATATGTCTTTGAAGTTTCTGAGTACACGTATTGTAGGTGTGATTGATATCTAATACTATCTCTTACTGCTTGTTCTTTTTAGGCACTCTCTTGATAAAATCATGTTGCATCAAACTTTGCAAGACTTACTAATGCCATGCTATCTTGTTTTTCATTAAGATTCGATTCACCTACAACAATTAGTTAAGTCCACCACCTACCCACTTTAAGATAGTGATAATTGGTAAATCCATGTGTCAAAAATATTGGTAGGATACCATCGGCCAGAAATGTTCATGGAATGCATCTTGGATAATATGCATGCCACGTCTAGAGAGTTTTGCAAACGTAAGTTTGTCGTGATTGTCAATTTTTAAGCATTTAATTTCAAATCTGAAAATTACTTCCAAGTGACTTCAAACAGTAAACCCTAGGGATGTTATCACAGAATAAGTTTACACTGAAATTATGACAGAAAATTATAG
>JASDQU010211524.1:8435-18722 GCA_032191745.1 Picea mariana | reverse complement strand
TCTCAAGGGCGGATATCATCAGATCCAGGTGAGAGAGGGAGATGAATGGAAGACAACATTCAAGACAAACGAGGGTTTGTACGAATGGCTGGTCATGCCGTTTGGCTTGACAAACGCGCCGAGCACATTCATGAGGCTGATGAATGAAGTCATGAGGGAATTCATTGGTAAGTTTGTGGTCGTATACCTGGATGATATACTAATTTTCAGTAAGACCAGGGCTGAGCATTTGAAACATTTGGCCATTGTAATGAGAAGGCTACAACAGGAGAAGCTGCTGATTAATTTGAAGAAATGCTCATTTCTGTAGACAGAACTCATTTATTTGGGTTTTGTGATTTCGGCGAACGAGTTGAAGATGGATCCTGAGAAGGTGGAAGTAATCAGGAATTGGCCATCGCCGAGGAATGTTTTTGAGGTAAGGAGTTTTCATGGACTCGCTAGTTTCTATAGGAAATTCATTCAGAATTTTAGTGGAATTAGTGCCACAATGATGGACACAGTGAAGAAGCGGCATAAAGTTTTTCACTGGACAACAGACGCTGAAAGGAGCTTCAATCTGTTGAAGCGAAAGATAACAGAGCAACCAATTCTGGTGTTGCCTGACTTTCAGAAGACCTTCCAGGTGAAGTGTGATGCCAGCGGGTATGCTGTTGGAGGGGTCTTGAGTCAGGATGACAGACCTGTGGCATACTATAGTGAGAAGTTGGATGATGCCAATATGAAGTACTCCACATATGACAAAGAGTTCTATGCCATCATACAGGCATTGAAAAAGTGGAGGAATTATTTGATACCCAAGGAGTTCGTTTTGTACAGTGACAATTATGCATTACAATTCGTAAGTCAGCAGGATAAGCTGAATCAAAAGCATGCGAAGTGGGTGGAATATATGCAAAATTTCACGTTTGTGATAAAGCACATTTCAGGGACTGCTAACAAAGTAGCTGATGCTTTGAGCAGGAAATGTTTATTGCTGCAGGAGTTCAGGGTCAAAACCTTGGGTTTTGAAAACTTGAAAGATATGTATGCAGGTGACGCAGACTTTGCAGAAGCGTACGAGGCAGCTGAGAATCCAGTTCTCAGGGACCGGAGTCCATGGATGGAGTATATGATTCAGGAAGGATTGTTGTTCAAGGGCAATATATTGTGCATACCGAATTGCTCCATGAGGGAGAATTTGGTGCGGGAAAAGCACAGCGAAGGCTTAGCAGGTCATTTTGGGCATGACAAAAAATTCGCCAAGCTGAGCAAATCATATTATTGGCCAGGCATGCGCGTCGATGTAAAAAGGTTTGTTGACAGGTGTAGGATATGTCAACATGCGAAGGGACGAAAGCAGAATGCAGGGTTATATCAACCATTGCCCATACTAGAGAGGCCATGGGAGGCCATCAGCATGGATTTTGTTTTGGAGTTGTCGAGAAATCAACGAGGAGTTGATTCCATTTTTGTGGTGGTGGACAGGTTCTTGAAGATGGCACATTTCATTCCGTGTCATAAGACCAGCGATGCGACCCACATCGCGAATTTGTTTTTCAAAGAGATTGTGTGATTGCATGGATTACCGAGAAGCATAGTCTCAGATTGGGATACAAAATTCATAGGTCACTTTTGGAGGACACTATGGAGAAAACTGGGGACTGATTTAGCTTTTAGCTCAGCATACCATCCATAGACATATGGACAGACAGAGGTGGTGAACAGGAGTCTAGGAGATCTATTGAGAAGCTTGGTGACAAAGCATCACAGCAGTTGGGACCAGATCCTACCACAGGCGGAGTTCACGTACAACGATTCGGTGAATCGGAGTACAGGTAAGAGCCTGTTCCAAATTTTGTATGGGACACAGCCGAGAGGAGTTTTTGAACTCAGGGAGTTGGAACAGGCTGAAACTAGCAGCGCGAGGGCTGAAGAATTCACGGAGGCAATGCAGGAACTTCATGCACAGGTGAGACAATGACTGCAGAAGTCCAATCAAGAGTATAAGCACAGAGCCGATTAGAGGAAGAGACAACTTCAGTTTGAAGTTGGAGACATGGTTTTGGCACACCTGAGGAAGGAAAGGTTCCCAAGGGGAACGTATAACAAGCTCAAAATGAAGAAGATCGGGCCATGCAGAGTCCTGAAGAAATTCGGGGGAAACGCATACGAGCTTGAGTTGCCAGAGGGCATCAGGATATCTCTGATTTTTAACATTTCGGATTTATACCCCTACAGGGCTGATGAAGCAGAAGCTGGAATCGAAGAACCAGTAGTCCAGTGGAAGAAGCAGATGCCAGCAGCAGAAAAGCCACAGATGGAATGTATACTGGATAAGAGAGTAGGTAGGAAGACCAGGAGAAAGCAATATTTTGAATACCTGGTGAAATGGAAGAATCACCCAGTGGAGGATGCCAGCTGGGAGACCGAAGAAGTCATACAGAAGCATGGGCAGACTATGCAGAAACTCATGAGCAGGAGCCCATGAAACCTTTTGAGCCGAGGAGTATGATGCAGAAGAATCCACACGAGTATCTACAACTCATCAAGCGAGCCAGCGCGAGGAGAAAGAAAGAACAGCTGGGTAGCACTAGCACCAATTTTGAAACACCTTAATATGAAGCGCCAAACATTAATACGTTGATGTGATGAAGCACACTTATACATTGTAACGGACCTTGAGCGGATAAGCTCTCGTCCTAAAGTAGTTGAAACATTTATTAGATTTAATGCAGGTAGATAAAATAGTTAAGTCTAGATTAGACAATTTTACTTTCGAGAGGGCAAACGGAATATAGGCACCCTCCTTAGTACATTGTAATTCATTCGAGAGCATTAGCGTTCAGGAGCAAGAAGAGAGAAACTCAGAGAACGGTTGAAGGATCCCCATGTACAGACATTGAATTAATAGGAAAAGCGTTGATTCAATTCCATGGCTGTGATTATTCTCTGTGTGTTGTTGATATTATGCTGTTGCATATTTGCTTCTTGTTTTTCCTATTGCCTATATGCTGCATATGTGATTGCATGGCAGGTTTGAAATCTAAGGGAATGAGAGAATGAGCTTCAATCGTTTCTCTGTCTAAGCCAGGAGATTCCTGCATAGAGTGCAGTGGAATTCCTCTGCATAGAGTGTGTTGAGGAGGCTAGACAGTTAAATTCTCATCTTTGTTTGCCCAGAAGCTGTATAGAGTTATTCGAACTGTGCAGGTGAAGAGCAGGTTGAATTGAAGTCTCAGAGGCAAGCCTGGGAAAAGGAGAACGAGAAAACCTTGATTCCACTCCATGGATGTGTTTATCCTCTGTGTGTTGTTGGCATTATGCCTTTGCATATTTGCTTCTTGCTACGTATTTCTTTCATATGCTGCGTATGTTCTTTTATGGAAGAATTGAAATCTGAATTTCTGAGTGGAAAGTGGGTGGAAGAAAGAACGTAGAATTCACTAGTCGCGAGGAATAGTCGCAGGTTGGCGGACGAGTCTCGGAGAGAGACACTTCTTATTCAGGAATTGCGTAAGGAGGAAAAGTGGATGTAAAGTCTACAGTGCAGACGGAAGAAGTCCGGACCAAAAGAAGCTTCGAGGTGGAGAGATTTCTCAAGAGGAAGAGAATTGACGACTTGAATTCGTCGTAGAGAATCTCGAAGATCACGACTCGACTCGTGGGTCGGACGTGTCGGGAGTTCGCGAGGGAAGACTCCTACTTCTCGTAAGGGAAATCGTGAGAACGCGAGAAACGACGTCTCGAAAATTTCGTGCATGACGTGGGTCATAGTCGGGCGATGTGACAGATGATCTCGAGACATCGGGTCTCGGGAGTTGAAGGCAAGAAGTTGGTCTCGCGAGTGGCGAGGAAGCGAAGGGCGAGATAGCGAGCTGTTGGCATATCGGCGCTTCGGGTCTCGGAGGTTGAGACTCCGAAAGAATAGTGATGGGAGTTGCGAAGTTGCGATAGCGCGAGATTCCGATACGCCGAGGGAAGGTCAGAGGGACCAAAGACATCGGGTTTTGGGGATCCGATAGTCTAGTACTTGACGGGTGAACTCGCGAAGACGCGAGAGCTGATCCTCCGATAATCAAGAAAGGGAGGACCGTGCGAGTGGAAGGTTTCTGTGGGTACGAAGGATTCCCGAAAGGGGATCAGAAGAACCTTTGAGTTCTTCGGGCCGAGGAAGAAAAAGGTCTTGGTGAGAGCAGGTTGGACCATGAGGGTAGCAACAGTGCATCAAGCAGCGTGTGGCTGCCCCCTAGGCATTAAGCCACGTTTCAATCCTGAGAAAAGGCAGTTAATGAAGTGAGGTGGTAGTTGAAACCTCGTCTCAACGCATAAATGGAAATCCAGAAAGGACTGGCAGAGTAGAGCTTGCGTCTGACATAGAAGACTGCATGCGCAGAGAAGAATACATGCACAGTCTAACCGAGAAGACACAGACGTATGGCATTGGACGAGAAGCTCGAGCACACCTCTGCTGGTAGTGGACAATATTTTTGAGTATATAGGAATCATTTTGATACAGGGTAAAGGTCAGATGGTTGAGCTAGGCTCCCTGCTATTGTAATATTTTTATGAAGAGCATTGGTTCTCTGGTTATGTATTGGTTTTTTGAGACATCTTGGTTAATCTAAGTCAGCTTTCTTGCTCCATATTATTTGCCTCTGATATTGAGAGAGTTCATGGATGAATGATTCACATGGATTGTTGTGACTGTATTATGATGAATGTTTGATTATAATGCTATTATAATTTCTGTCAGTTTCTTTGAAATTTGAATTCAAGAGGATCTTGCGTTTAAGTTTTTCCTCCTTAGGCTGCTGAAAGGCCTGATGTCCACAATAGACCTCTACACTCTCCTCACCAAAGTCTTCCCTCTATTCACCCTTACTCCAACTTACTGACTGAAGTTGATTCCAGACCTCAATTGCTTATGCATGCTAGTCCAATTTTCTATGTTAGAATGTTATTATCATTGAGTCCTCTCCATTTGATCACCTAACACTCATTTACATTTACTGTATAAACCGATGGGTACTGGGCTTTCCTTCTATGCAATCTGAAGGTGACATCTAGTGCTAACACAAGAAACAAAATGTCCAGGGAAAACTGCAAAAGACATCCTCAAGAGATGTTGGCGCAACTGCGCATCCTATCAAATAGATTCGAAAGGGGCTTCAAGAGGCTTGACAATACTTTGGAATCCTGTTACAATCATCCTTGATCAAGGCTTCTCCACTCCAAGTACCATCACAACACACTATAGGGCCATAGGTTCGGACAAGGAGGGAATGATCACAAACACCTATGGACCGCATAACAGCCAAGACAAAGACCTCTTTCTTCAAATCCTGGCTTACCTAGGCTCTCTAGCTGAGAACAAGTGATGGATCATCATGGGCGACTTCAACATGATTCTCACGCTGGAGGAGAAAAGAGGGGGGGGAAAGCACCTGGAGCAGGATAGCGTAAAATTCTAGGAACTCATAGAGAATATCTGACTTGTAGACATAGAAAATGGCAATGGTACCTACACCTAGACTAACAAAAGATCAGGTCGCCAACAAATAGCCTATAGGCTAGATCACTTTATCATTTCAAAAAATATCCTTTTGGAAGGCCCCCTAGTATATTCCAACATCCTCTCGAAGGTAGGCTCGGACCACTGGTCGATTCAGCTATGGGTTGACACCATCGCCACTCCCAAGTTAAAACCCTTCAGATTTGAAATTTTTTGGCTCTCCCATCCAAACTTCCAAGAGCTAGTCTGTCATTGGTGGAGCACCATGGAAATACAGAGGGGCACAAAAATGTACCGCTGCCAGCAAAATCTCAAAGACTTTAAACAACAGGTGCGTAAATGGAACAAAGAAGTCTTCAGGAACATCTTCTAGGAAAGGAAACTGTTGGAACAAAAACTAGAGGACCTTTAGAGGCAAAACATTCACTCAGGACACACAATCACTCAGCAGCAGGATGAGAATGAAATCAAAAGGAAACTAGAGGAAAGATATAAGCAGGAAGAAATCCCGTGGAGACAGAAATCTCAAGTTCAATGGCTCAACGAGGGAGAGAAAAATACCAAATTCTTCCACCGGTCCATGATCCACAGATGCCTCATCAATTGCATTACGAAGATGGAAGACCCACAAGGAAACACCTTGTTCACTCATCAAGAAATATCGCACGAGTTGTCAGACTTCTACAAGGATCTCCTCTCAGAACCAAAGGTGGACTATACCTCAACAATAGATAGGGTGACCCAAAATTTCCCAACTATTATCACCCAGGAACATAATGAGGCTCTCATGACACCAATAACGCAAGCAGAAGTGGATCAGGCTATTCAGGATTTACCCATAGGAAAGGCTCTAGGCCCAGATGGATTCACCACATACTTCTTCCACTCTTATTGGCCAATGCTAAGGGATGAAGTGTGGTAGCTGGTGGAGGAATCACACAGCTCAAGCAAAGTTCTTCCAGCACTAAATTCCACTTTCCTCACCCTAATAACCAAAGAAGAAAGAGTAACAAACCCAAAGAATTTTAGACCCATAGCACTCTGCAATGTGATCTATAAAATCATCTCCAAGGTCATAGCTCTAAGACTCAAGCCAATAATCCCCTTCATCATTTCCAAGGAGCAATCATGATATGTTGAAGGAAGGGAAATCATGGATAGTGTCATACTTGTTCATGAAATCATTCATTCACTCAAAAGCACCCGCACTCCAGGTATGCTTCTAAAACTTGACCTTTCAAAAGCTTTTGACAAACTAAGTTGGCAATACATGAAAGCTCTTCTATCGACTTTCAGTTTCAACAAGGATCGGATCTCTTGGATAATGAACCTCATTTCCTCAATCTTTTTCTCAATCCTCGTCAATGGAGTCCCCTCTCAACCCTTCTCCCCCACAAGAGGAATAAGGCAAGGTGACCCTTTCTCCCCTTTCCTATTTGTCATAATGGCTGAGGGCCTAGGATGCTATATCAAGGCTTCAATTCAAAATGGATCCCTCCAAGGCCTCCCTCTTCATGGGTTACAACCGACAACCTCCCACAACCAATTTGTTGATGAAACTTTGCTAATGAACACCCCCACTATGCAAGAAGCAAATAAACTAAGCTCCATCCTCTCTGATTTCAGTGAAGCCTCTGGCACCACCTTTAATCTGGCCAAGTCACAACTCTTCTTTTTTAATACTCCTAAAGAAATCCAACAACACCTTTCTCAACTTCTGAATACCCCTGTCTACACTCTGCCCTCTTGTTACCTGGGACTCCCTCTCTCTGACTCAGGAGCCAGAAACATCTCCTGGGACTCTCTCCTACTCTCCATTTCCAATCGTCTTAGCAATTGGACCTTTCATTCCTACAACCTTTTAGCCAGAATCGTCCTCTTAAAGTTAGTCCTTCAAGCCATCCTTGCTTACCTCTTCTCATCCCTAATTGTCCCCCAATCGTTCATAAAGAAAATAATGAATCTGTAAAGAAAATTTCTATGGCATGGACATAACCTGGACAAAAAATGGGCCCTAGTCAGCTGGGACAAAGTTTGCAAGCACAAATCTTTAGGTGGTCTGAGAATCTGGGACCCTGGAAAATTAAATAGCACCATGGGAGCAAGAATTTGGTGGAGATGGCTCAAAACTTCAGCAGAGATCTAGGGAAAACTTTGGAAATGCAAATATGCCCCAAATATGCATCAAAGTCGTCTTATAAGAATGTAGGATAAAATTCAAGGCTCCAACATCTGGAATGCAGCCTGAAAAATAGGCCACTAATACAGGGACATGCTTTCTGGGAAGTTCGCAATGGCCATAATGCCCTATTCTAGATGGATTCCTGGCAGCAAATGCCACCCCTACAATTGGAAGAAAATCTACAATCCTATGAAAATCACATTCAAGATCTGGCCACTATAAAAGTGGCAGATTTGTGGTCAGATACCCCCAACAACTCTCCCTGGCGAAGCTAGAAATCAACCCATCAAAAACTCCAAGTGGAAATGGATTGTGACCTGCAGCACTGGAAACAAGCAACATCCCAAAGGCGAATCTGAAAAAGCACAGACCAAGACATTCTCTGATGGGGATACACACCTCATGTAAGCTTCACTTTCAAAGAGGGATACACTCTACAGGAGAAATTGCAAAACCTTCAAAAAGATAGCATCTGGACAACAATATGGAAATCAAAACTCTGGCCCAAAATCTCTACGTTCCTATGGCTTCTACTTCGGAACAAGATCTTAACCTAGGAAAATCTACAAAGACGAGGTTTCATTGGCCCCTCAATTTTCCATCTCTGCCATCTCCAGGCCGAAATTATGGAGCACCTCCTAAACAATTGCCCACTTAGTGAGAACATCTGGAACCAAGCCACTCAGCTCATGAGAAGAACCAAACGAGTTAAAAACAACATCATAAGCGCAATTAGGGATTGGGGTTCCGATTCCTTCAAAATTCCTATCCTGAACAGAATCTAGCAACTCTTACCAGGCTTCATAGTTTGGCAACTATGGAAAGAGAGGAACAGAAGAATATTTCATTCCCATCCCTCTCCTCCCACCCTCCTTTGGAATACAATCCTCTTGCATCTCCAAGAAACTCTTCAGCTACAACTGTGGACCAAGGAAGACTTCCCCACTGACCCAAGTGAGCTCTAGCTCCTTAACGCTTGGGGCTTCTCATTTGCACACTCCACCCCTCCTCAGTAGCCCCCCCTAAACTCAAAATCCCTCAATCCCTCTAAGTGGCTCCCCCCCGCCTGAATTCCATAAATTCAACTTTGATGGCGCATCAAAAGGCAATCCAGGACACTCAGGCTATGGAGAGGTCATAAGAAACAGCTTGGGCCAAATTCAAAGCCTCATTGCAAAAAATCTAGGATGCGACACCAACAATTCAACATAAATTTGGGGTCTTATCAGAGGAGTGAAAATGACTCTAGATCAAAACCTTACCTGTCTGATCATTGAAGGAGATTCCAAAATCATAATAGACTTGGAAAAAAAAATCCTGAATGGAAGAGATCCAGGGAAAATCACTCCTAGTTGGCACCTCCTTGGCCCTCTTTACAACTTCCAGGCACTTCTCAGACCCTCTCTAACTCTAACACCCTCACACATTCGACGAAGTGCAAACAAAGTTGTAAACAGACTGGCCAATGTAGGGGTTGACTCCATGCAATAGATCATTCTCCACGAATCCAGGCAGTCCCAAAGCTCACCCCTCTAGCTCCAATGCAAGGAGCTTGCCCAACTGGATGACCCTAACCTGGATGGGGTGTCACCTTTGATTACCTAGAAAATATTCCAAGTCATAAATGATCAGAAGCTTAGGAGAGAGGGCAATTGTAAGCGTTAGCGCAGAAGATCAACAGACGACAGATGATTTCAGGAACTCGACAATCGGGAGTCTAGAGCATGGAGGGAGTTGTTTTCCAAAGTCGTGAAACGCGAGAGAGAATCTGGACCATTGGAGCACGAGGAGATCTGGACCGTCGATCTGGTCCCATTGATCTGACGCAAGAAGATCTCGGGAACTCGACAATCGGGAGTCCGAAGCATGGAGGGAGTTGTTTTCCAAACTCGCGAAACACGAAGTTGTGAAACGCGAAGTCGCGAAACGCGAAGTTGTGAAACGCGAGAGAGGATATAGACCATTGGAGCATGAGGAGACCCGAACCGTTGATCTGGTCCTGAAGGACTCGCAAGTTCGGGTATCGAAAGAAGGAGAACACTCAGTCCTTCGTTATCCCAAAATGCAAAGTCCCGAAATCAGGAGAAGCGAAGAGTCGCGAAACGCGAACTCGCGATTTGACCGTAGCCATCAGATCACGAAAGGTCGTGGACCGTTAATATGATGCAAGTTCAAGGGTTCGGGTTTTGGAAAAGGAGAGCAATCTAATATTCTGACAATGCATAGCACGAAGTCACGATGAATATCCCAGCCGTTGGCTGCAAGCCATCGTGGTCCGTTGATCTGATCTGAAGGTTTCAGGGATTCAGACTTCGAGAAAAACGTGAAGAGCAATGTAATCTTGTCACCAGTAGTTCTACCTTTAATCGCAGGCATTTATGTATACGCAGATAGACTGCAGATTTTTTGTAAGCTTACAGTTGACATTAATATAAAGATCCACTTTTATTTACAAAAAATATTGACATAATTAAAAATGTGTTATTACATAATTATATAGTAATTGTAAATATATATATGTTTAAATTAATGTTTAATAATATATGATGGTGAAAAATAAACTTCTAAATTTATATATTTATATTATTTTGTACATATAATATTTTATATA
>JASDQU010211518.1:12739-28014 GCA_032191745.1 Picea mariana | reverse complement strand
TGTATATGCATGTGCATTGTCCTTCATGTCCAAATACCTTTATCAATCTTGCGGTCCAAAACCCATGACTAGGGTTGACATCAATGACAACAACCAATCTTCCAACATAATTGCATCATTCCATGTAGATTTATTTGAAGGAATCTCGGGTGCGCAATGAAATACATAGAGTGACACAAATATCGCCATAAGAAGCTCAAAGAAAAGAAGAGTTGGGATGCACCAAACAAAGGGAAATAGAGGAACATGTGCATGAAGAGATGAAGCGCACTATGCAAGAAGAAGCAATGTGCAACCTAGGTCATGAAGCAGAAACTAAGGATCAAGTAAGTAACTTCTTTCACTATTGTTTAACATTGTTAAATGGTCCTAATGTTATGTGGAATTTGACGCAAATATTAGCATACTACATGGGGAAGAAGGGAAAGATAGATCTATATCAGCCTCCCTACCAAAAAGGGAAGTGTGTCAGGTTAGTAAGAAGAAGCACATGGGAAGAGATTTCAATATGATGACCGAACCCAAAAGTTATGAGATGGGCAGTGTCTTGTTGCATATTGGATTTAACGTGAACACATTTACAAATAAGTCATGATAATTGGTGGGTAAATCAAACTTGGTATGGTCACCCATTCATCTTAGGTTGGAAAATAAGTACAGGATTTACCCTATTGGTCGACTAGAGAAATCTAAAGTGAATATTGAAGGGGTGAAGACAAAAGCAGAATTTGAAGTAATAGAGATCATGGATGATTTTGATCCATACTCTACTTTACTTGGAATTTATTGGGCCTTARACAACAATGTTTTGTTCAATCTGAAGAAGCGACAGTCTCATTTGAGACAAACACCCTACGTGTGATTGCGCCATTAGATCCAAATGAAGGAGATAGATACAAGAGACCAGTAGATGAGGATACTCAAAAAAAAATTAGTGAAAATATTTACAATATCATGGGGCAAGAGGAAGATTATTCCAATCCCAGAATGGATGGAGAATTTAGTTGGAGGAGCATGAATTCATATGACATTGATKCATAGGATTCCATGGAGAAGTGGTAGCATAAKATTTATGAAGTCTCTACATGGAGATACACATGGATTACCACTRAAGTGTGTGAAGAAGAATTTGGGTCCTATCAGTTTGATGGGTTGAATATGGTGGATACGTTCATTGCCTGGATTTTTCACATTCATGAACCCTGCCAGGTGTGCACCCTCAATAAAATGTTAATAGGAATACATGTGCAATGGTGGGCCACGCATAGAGCTTATCCATGAGTGGGAAGTCACAGTCTCATTTGAGACAAACACCCTACGTGTGATTGTGCCATTAGATCCAAATGAAGGAGATAGATACAAGAGACCAGTAGATGAGGATACTCAAAAAAAAAATAGTGAAAATATTTACAATATCATGGGGCAAGAGGAAGATTATTCCAATCCCAGAATGGATGGAGAATTTAGTTGGAGGAGCATGAATTCATATGACATTGATGCATAGGATTCCATGGAGAAGTGGTAGCATAAGATTTATGAAGTCTCTACATGGAGATACACATGGATTACCACTAAAGTGTGTGAAGAAGAATTTGGGTCCTATCAGTTTGATGGGTTGAATATGGTGGATACGTTCATTGCCTGGATTTTTCACATTCATGAACCCTGCCAGGTGTGCACCCTCAATAAAATGTTAATAGGAATACATGTGCAATGGTGGGCCACGCATAGAGCTTATCCATGAGTGGGAAGTCATGGAAGGTTTGATAAGAGAAATATTATGGTTGGGGCTAGATATTCATCGATACATGTGTTCTTGCAAAAGGCATTGGGTAACCAAGAAATGATGGTGGGCGCGAAACCGATATCTGAAAGCCCAATGTGCTCTGTCAAGAAGAATTTTTTTCTACCAGGTTCCTTGATTTCCTATCGAATGAGTGGATGAGACACATGCACAAAGGATGGAGATGAACACTCAGTGTGTTGTAATAGAAAGCACATCCTCATGTTCAGTCCCTCTCACCCCTATTGAGAAAACATACAAGTTGTTTTGAAGAAAGGATACAATGGTTAATCAGCAGATGCAACCAGGTCTAATTGGCATGAGTGAAGATCCTCCTTGGCAGAAAATGAGAAGTTGGACCCATATGAAAATGTGTCGCGAACCACCATTGGTTTCCGCAACAAATTAATACATGTTGAAAAATGCATGGGTGTGCATGAGTCATGTGCAGCTCCCTCTAAGAATAAGACTCACACACATTTAAATCCATCCACACCATCATAAAGATTTGGTAGCAAAAAATAATTATGGTAATAATGGTTGATGTGACTGGAAGTTACCCCACATCGATTTCCTCCAATTTCTAGAAGATAGAGTCATTAATGCAACTGACAGGAGGACAATTTTCTTGATTTAGAATGAAGGAGGATTTAATTATGACATATGGAAGAAATCATGACATTAAGGCTACAATGAATGCTTTGGGTCCAGTGAGGTTACTTCGACGACAAGGATAGAAAGTGCTACCGACCAACTGACAGAAAGGACAAGACAATAACTCCATGCCAACTGAATGGAATGCACCATTATTATGATGATACTTTTGGGTGAGCAAAGTGTTCTGGCTTATTTCTTCTCCCTTTTATCTACCGTGACTCGGCTCTTGGAGTGGTTAGTTCATTCCTATCTTAGCAATGGAAAGAGAACAAATTTCATAATCTTTGTGCCTATCCAACGAGTGAGTTCTCTGTGTAGTTGAGTTCCAGACTAGTTTAGCGATTTCACAACACATTTGCATACATTGTGAACACCAATATCTAGGATGGATTCCTCAAGAAAACCCCATGCATGATCGAAGTCCAAGTAAATTAAAGAACATTCGGTTCTAGATCCAGTGTGTTAGGGACCTAAACCCTCACGTAGGTAGAACAATATATTCGAATGTAATAAAGGTCAATATTAATAAGGCCTTGCAATAAGGTAGAATAAGTTGAATGTAAGAAGACCTAATAGAATCTTTCGCTTCTATAAGTATATTCCTATAGATGGTTCTTTTGATAGACATATTTAGTATAAATAGGAGTCGAGGGTATGAGAACCCTAGCTTGGATATTATTGTAATAGAGCTCTGCTCGACTGGAGGTTGCCCCCTCAAAGAGGCAAGTGAACATTGCTCTCAGAATCAAAGTGCTCTTTCTAGCGTTATTATGATATCATTTCAGTGTTATTGTGGTGTTGTTCTAGTTATATTGTTGTTTATCTGCCATTTCTATCATTTTATTTATGCTTTTCATACTTTTTATAGCTGGAATATTACATAGTGTTGTTGTTTGGAGTAGAGTTTTAGGGGACAAAGTTGGGAAAATCCATGTTATCGTAGGGTTTGTATTTATGTGAATCCCAAAACAAGATTCACAAATATTATGTAACTATGGAAGATCCTACCACTATCACCTTAGCAAGAACTTCCCTTGTTTTAGTGATGTAAGAGGTCCACTGCAAGGGAGGCTTCCCTTGTGACCTAAATGGATCAAAGTAGCAAGTATAGTAGCCAAGCATATCGCCCCCTCTCTTGATCACTGAACAATTGGCCAAGGTCAATGTATTAGAATAGGTATGGAGTTGTTTGAGTACCTACATGGAACAAGAAAACTTTATAGCATATATGTGTGTGTGTGTGTGTGTGTGTGTGTGTGTGTGTGTGTGTGTGTGTGTGTGTGTGTGTGTGTGTGTGTGTATTTCCAAGTCCAAACATGTAATAAATAACTCTCTAATACACTAGACAAGTGGAATTGCAATGGTTGTTATAAATTTGCAGCAGTAAACAATGATATGACAACAATAAGTGATTTATAATAACAACAAAAATTAGTGATCATAAATGCAACAATTGACCATGAAAAGTTAGCATACATCCACTAGAATAGTATCCAATTGTTAGATGCAATTTTTGAATGAGTTAGGCCACCTTTACATTCACAACAAATTAGAATGTTATCAGATGGATGTAGCAAACTTTTATAATAGTAGAAAATTATCCAATGAGTTTTCCAATGTTAGTGTTAGTTAGGTTAGTATAATTCTTAAGAGAGTTGAGAGAATGAGTTTTTCAAACAATTCGCCATGAGAATGATTTAAAACGAGTGCCTTTTAATGGTTATGGAGTCTTATAATGGCAATGAAACTAAGCTTGAAACTTGATCTATATGAAACCAAGAGGTAGGATTCAAACCCTAAGGTGCAAGCACATTTGGGCCCTAGAAACTTTTTCTCCCTTCTTGTAGCTTCAGGTCAAACATCAAAAGTCTAGGGCTAAAATCTTAAATTGCTAGCACTTTAGCAAGGATTTAGGGTTTAACCCTAGCAAGGACTCTTTCACAAATTTTGGACAAAAATCACCTTGTGAGAGGAAGAAGCACTTATGTTCCTCTCTTAGGGTTTCACCAAGCAAGACGTCTAGCATAAAATAACAAATTTACCATGAAACATTAATAGAATAAGAATAAATTGTAGAAAATCCACTTTCTTTGTCCAAGAAACCATGAGATAAAACACTAATTTGCAGAAATTTCCATCCGAAATCAGCAAAAACCATCCACAAGTGACCTTCCAAGCATAGCGCATGAGAGAAGAAGAGTTAGTGACCCTTAGAGAGTGAAAATTTAAGAAGTACTCTCACAAATGCTGAGAAGTTGTGATTCTAAAATGAAATGTGAGGGTAGCCTTTTTATATGAGGCTACCCTAACACAATTTGTCCACTTAATTTGTCAACAAAAAAATATGAGTGGGTCTAACCCCTTAATTTGCCTCTAACATAAATTCCAAAATACAAAAATACATCTCAAAAACCTGAAAAGGATGATGTCATGCTCCAAATGTGTGACGTCAAGATAGGAGAGGGTGATGTCATGCCTCTAAAGGAAAACATTGGGCCTCCAAAGGAAAAGTGGCATCCTCTGAGGGTGAAAGACTGTGAGGTGAGGTGTCTCATCACCCAAATCCATGTGAATCATCTTAGTACCCATCCATCCATCAAAACTCTAGAAAAGAAGATGACATCAAGGGATATAAGGTGACATTAAGGGCCTCCCAAAGTCCATGTCCAAGGCTACAATCACGTCTCCAAGTGATGTCAAGAAACTTGCTACTATAGTGTCCTCCATCCTATGTGAACAAAATCCTTGGGGTACTATACCTAGCCTATGGAGATTCCATCTCATATGTGTGGTATAATGACCAGAACTGCTCAAACCAAGCCACTATTTGAGGGTGGTGATTCACTGGATGACCCAATTGTCTCCATCACACATGTCAAATTCCTACAATAAAGGCACAACATCATGGGTACAATCCCAATACATCCCTCAAGAACCATGTCAGGGGCATTCAAAACAAGCCAAAGTATAAACATGGTTAGCCAAAGTTCACAAGAAAAATTATTCCTTAAAGCATACAAAATAAGATGCAACTTAAGATATAATCCATGTACAATAATTCACCTTGGTATCCCCTACAAGCATCACACCATCCCATGACCCCATGTGAGTTACCAAGCTTAAGTATGGGAGAATCTTCATCCAAACCTATTAGGTGTGCCACCTAGACAAGAAATAAAATAGCTTAGGTAGAGGGATAGGTCCCGAGAGTGAAAAGGGAAAGTAAAAACCTACCAAGAGTAAGTGTGAATATGATATGGTTCAAGGCTTACTTCATGGCTTATGGTGTTATAAATACATCTCTACGAGCGCCTTTTTGGAGGGTGTGCTTTCTCTTGAGCTACCCAATATTTGTGTGTCGCCTTTTTCCAAACCCCTTTTTTCCTTTTTCTAGTCCATACTTTCATTTATATTTGTAAATTTGCAGGGTTTTAATCTTTAGCATCACTTTTTTGGGACCGGGGAGAGCACTAAATGAGTAGAGCTCAAGTTGGACCGGATTTTGGTGGTCGTGATTTTCTATGTTCACTTTCTTTTCTAGCATCATTTTCTTATTCTTTTATAGCAGCTGCGAAACAACCTCTGGGCCTTCATCCCTTCTTCTCATGAGAGAATGGACCATAGTCAAAGTTTAGTATAATATGAGAGGATCCAGGATGGAAAAATTTAAGCATGGTTGGGAATGAAATGTTACCCTTGGGAGGGCCCCCTAGTATTTCCCCTTTTCCATTGGTGATGACATCACGGGACTAGGGCATACAAGCTAACCACCAAGGTGAAACAAGGCAACTGATACAATTTCCAAAAACAATGATCCATTATCTCGCTTCAACTAAATATCCTCATCCGCATGCCCAACAAATCAAGCACAACACTTTGCATGAAATAAGGACTAACATATCTCATGGTGAAAATATCTTACCATCTCCCATACTCTGGGTTGCTTGAATGTGATGAGCCTTGGTTGACCTTTTTTGGGAGGAAAATAAACGGGGTTGATGGGATGCCATCTGTGGACATGCTAATCAGCATCATCATGGTGTAGATCATGTTCTCCATTGTAGGCCTCAATACATGATCTTTTCCACTTACCCCTAAGCATGGGGGGTAACAAGTCCCACTGATCAAGTGTGTCAATTATAATGTACAGGACCCCAACCAATTCCCTGAGCTCCAATTCAAAAATTATGCATGTGTTATCGAGAGAGAAAATGCCACTGAGAAGGTGGTTAATAAGAAGTGGTTGAAGCCCCTGAGGAAATATGGCATCCTCACATTAATCAAATTCCCACATTTTGGTTGAGCACCCACAGTTCAAGCCTGTGTTCACTTACTCCTCACCATAATGCATGGCGGTTACCTATGGACGTGTCAATTTTCACATGAAACTCTATGTGACTAATTTTCAGATATGAAAATTGTTTCCTAGTGAACTAACAGTAAAACTCTAGCTTGTATCACTGAACAATTTTACACTGAAGATTATTCATTGAAAGTATGCAGCGGAAACAACAAGATCATAGATGAATCACCAATACACACAAGACACAAATTTCATTTATGTAACCTTGTTAACTTCATTAATTATGAGGGAAAACCTAGCCCTTCCAACTAGCACAATATCAAAAAATTTGAGGACAACCTTTTCCTTTAATAACCATACAAATCAGAGAATCAACCCTCATTAATTTACTAGAAACTTCCTCTGCCCACAAATCTATTGGAAACCACCTGTATGACCTGATGACATCACCTGTCATCCTGTATGGACCTACTCCTGCCCAAAAAACTATGTACGTGTTTCTCCTTACTGAAACCTGCATACATACGTCCTTTTCTCCACTTCAAACCACATATACGCAACTTTTCCCACCTACAACCTACGTATGTACACAATTATACTCACATGCAACCCACGAACATACACAATTGTGCCTACTTGTAACCCACGTATGTATGTGACTATGCCTACCTACAACTCATGTACATATAAAAAAAAAATTGTATGGACACCTTCGTACAATTCTTTCTCTGCGACTTTTCTTCCTCTTGGCCATATTTTCCACCCTAGCAGAATTTCCCTTTGTTGAAATCACCAAGCCTCCTAGCACAAGTGTAGAATCACTTATGCTAGCTCCATCATGTCTCCAAACATTATACAGAATATGAAATGTCACATGGACCTATCTCCTTTATATACAATCCTTACGGGTTACCATAGAAGCCCCTCCACAAGTCAACATCAAATTAGGATTTCTTTATGGGTGTGAAACCCATACACAAGCCCACAAATCCCATCACCAAACCCATGAATCCCTAGCTTCATTCCAAGGGTTTTTTCACCCAAACAAAAGTATGATGTGGTTTCAACAATGATTCCCACATGCCCAACACCTAGGGCCATGTGAGAATACTTTCCTGAAGCTACAAAATCAACACTCCCTGTTAGTGAGGGGGGTATTCTCACCACACTCCACAATAACCTAGAAGTAAATTTGTCTCCTCAATTAGATTTTCTACCACAACTTCTCTCCAATCCACTTGATTGGTTGCAGCCTTAGTCATTGAAGCAAATCATGTTGTCTGGCATGATCCCATCCTGGAAGACACCCTTCTCCTAGAAGCCTCCTGCCTCTGAACCTCTTGTCTGGCCTCTTCAATCCATGACACCTTCCTGGCAGTCTTGGAAGATGAATCTCTCCCATATGGGCCTAAATTTTGGTTCCCATTGAGCGATTGAATCTCCCTCTGATCCTACACAACCTTAAAAACTAATTTCTCAGTATCCATTATCCTCTGCATAGACCAAGGAGGTTGATCCTCCATACTAGATCCTGAGGTATGACTCCCTCTGAACTTTGGCTCCCTTTGAGTCGACACTGCTGGTGAGGCCACCTTCCTCACCACTCATGGAGCTACTTGCTCCCTCTGTGCTATTGATGGGGTCGCCTACCCTACAACTGGTGGAGCCACCTGCTCCTCCTCTTCTATCTCTCTACTCTCGATAGCCACAACATGCATAGGATGGCCCCTCTACAACACACTACAACTAATCAGGTGTCCTCTCTAAACAGTACCAAGCTGCAGATGGACACTTAGTCTAGTCCACTATAGAGCTCCACAACTCATCTTTGCAAGTGTCCTCATCCTCCTGGGTCAAATACCTCATACATTTTCCATCCTATGTATGTATGTGATTTTTCCTACCGACAACTCACGTACATATACAAAAAACCTTTGAACAAACACTTCCATACAATTCACTCCCTGTGAATTTTCTTCCTCTAGGACAAATTTTCTACCCTAGCAGAATTTCCCTTTGTTGAAATAACCAATCCTCCTAGCACAAGTGCATACTCACTTATGCTAGCCCCATCATGTCTCCACACATTATACACAATATGAAATGTCATGATGTCATCTATCCTTTATATACAATCCTTAGAGGTCACCATAGAAGACCCTCCCCAAGTCAACATAAAATTAGGATTTATCTGTGGGTGTGAAGCCCTTACACAAGACCAAAAATCCCATCACCAAACCCATGAAGCCCTAGCTTCATTCCAAGGGAATTTTTACCCAAAAAAAAGTGTGATGTGGTGTTGACGACGATTCACACATGCCCAACACCTAGGGGCATATGAGAATACCTACCCAAAGCTACAAAAATCAATAGGATGGACAAGCCTTACCCCATTGACCATGACATGATGCACATGGTATCGAGTCTTCCTACCTTTGGCAAGGATCCAGTTGATATCCTCAAGGAAAAAGATGCATCCCAGGAATAAGTATACGCTCAATTTGTAACATGCAGGGGAAGCACGGGGTTGTTATCCCCAAAATAAAAAATTTGGTCGTAAGATTTGCAACACAATTATTGGCCTGAAAACTTATATGGAATCTTTGAAAGGATGAATGCACTCTTGGCGATGGTGGCAGTGTGGAAGGAAGTGTTGGAGGAGATCAAATGACTTGGGCTTAGTACTTTTTGAAAGAGTTTATCAATGATTGTTTGGATACTCAAAACTAGGGAAAGGAATTTCATTACATTTGGGTTGTCCTCTTGTTGAGCATGATTTTATGGAGGCCACCATTTGGGCACGAATAGGATGTGTCAAGCGCCCCACAGTTCACTACCCCCTAATTTTTGGGTCTCTAATATTCTAAGGACCCAATAGTTCAAGCAGACATCACGAAGGATTTCCAAAAGTTGTTTACAGATTTGATCATTACCTCTGATGAAAGGGTCCACATCCTAGAAAGTATTCAGACAAAGTATGCAGATTAACCTGATTTTAAATGTGATTTTCATAACATTTTCATTTATCCTCATGTAGCCAATGACAAGGACACGACTATGCTTCCCTTATGCATTATCCAAAGGGAAATCATGCAGGGTGTTCCAGAATGGTCAATAGACTATTAGCCTCCATTTTCTGATGTCCAAACCCAATTCGAGGTCATAACCAAGGAGTCATGAGAACAGAGACGGGTTGCAACTGCTGCTCGACATCGAGACAAATTCGTTGGATCCAAAACACAAAAATCTACTTCCAAGGACTAGGAATCATCAAATTATGAGGAGAAAATGTCAAGCACGGAAGGGTCTGTCGTAGAGGAATATGGGGTCAAGAAATAAAAACAGTCTTCCAAAGGTCAATTCGCACCCCTTATTAACCTAGACCTCGGCACAAAGGAAGATTTTTCACCCTCACCATTTACTACTCAAATCATCGTAGAGGTCCCAATTCCTTCTGGCCGACCTAATTTCTTCCCTAGTCAGGGTTGGGGGAAACGACGATGAAAAAATACCACAAAGAAACCAGAGGCTAGCTCTATGGAACCTCAGGTTGGCCGACAGGTATCCAAATTAATGAAGGAGATTTTCGTACAGCAGTCAAAACATATTTTTTTCCAGAACAATATGGTGGGGAGGTTTGAATCCATGTGTCAACAACTAGATTTACCCTCAACACTAAACTCTCCTTCACAGGACCCACAGTCTATCGAGGCTCCAGGAATAAACTAAATAAGAGTTTTGAGTGTCATCCTATTGGTCGTGGTCCCAACTGACTTAGCTAAGATAGAGCTTGATCTTACATAGGTTCCTGCTACCCATCTACATGGTTTTGTTACTACTATACTCCACATGCCTGTGTATAGAAACCAATATCTTACCCAATTGCATGATAAACTAGACCTTTAATTTGATTAGGAAGTCAGAAGTCATGTGGACACCAAGTCCTAGTTGCAACATGAATTACACGAGCGACAAGAAATTAGATATGCTTGGAAGGATCTCTAGACCTTTCATATTATTCAAGTTGTCGTGCACAAGGATACCAAGGCCCAACATGAGGCTACTTTAGCTAGTAGCATCAAACTATTCACCACAGTGGACAAAGCATATTCACAAGTTTTCCCTCCCGAACAAGCACAGTCATAGATCCCAACACCACAGAAAATCAAAGCGGTCATCGAGCACATTCAATTTTTGGAATCACATAATACAACACTCCAAGCATGGCTTCAACAAATGGCACCAGATGAGACAGATTTTCAAAACAACATTTCATTGGTTGAACCAACCATCCAGGAAGGCCAGAACAAATTGAAGGATTTATTGGGACTGGTCGAATATAGTTTCACCTTGTGGAGCCATATGTAGAATCCCCCCGAGTTGAATTATATTAATGACAGAGTTCATGCGATAGAGGCTAAGGTCCCTCAACAAAAGAGCATTTTGGAGTCTCTACCCTTGGGTGAGCGCTAAGTTGCGATGACATCCATCACATCCAAGACTAAGGAAATTGTTGTCGCTCAATCTAAGCAGCAAACCATTTCATAGATAGCCATTAATGTGATTGTTAAGGCCCTAATATTTTATACTCAATTGATAGACATCTAGGTCATCATCGCCCCTATGATCAAGAAGATGGATACAATGGAATTAACAACTCCTAAAGTTACAATGAATGATGCAGGTGAGGTTGTTCAACTCACCCAAGACCTTCATGACACTCTCAATGAGTCTGATAACAAATTCAAGGAGTTCATTTAGTATCTTATGAAGATGGTTCCTTCTATCACCTCAGTCACTCCATGAGGAAATTGGCTCAAGGATGAGCCAAATAATAGTGGGGGGGGCCTTTTGACACCCAAATGTTTGGTTAAATATCATGCATGTGCACAAATGAATTTGTGCATGCACTACAAATTTTTCACGCACTCCAATAGTTGCGCAATGGATGACATGAAGCACATGGGCCAGTCCATTTTGTTCTAATGTGGGCCAGTCCAAGTTTTGCTAATGAACGCAAGTCCAAGTTTTTCTAATGCACTTCAATCGTGTTTTTCTATTGCACACCATTTTTATTTTTGTGATGCACGCTAGAAATCATGAAGATATCACATGCACGCCAGAATCAAGAAAAGAATCTTCAAGAAATATTCCCAAATGATTACTTCATGCAGCACGAGGGATCCTGGAAGGAGTGAAGGGATGAGCTATAAAGGTATTTAATACTGACACAACTACGAAGAGGCTATGTGTAATGCATGTAGATAGAAAAAGCGTGCAAGAATGGTAGTTAGTAGAGAGAGTGGAGCATAACTAAAAGTGACAGTGCCAGAGCAGAGAAGAAGATAAAAGGGAGAAACGACAATAGAAAGAGAGTTACTGAGTTGGTTAGTCAATCAACTAGTTGGTTTCTCATGTTATGTGAAGAATCTGGCTCTGTTTTGTAATGTGTTTCATTGTGAGTCTTTTTTTTAATATTTGTAGAGTCTGAGAGAAAGCACATAGCTCCATGTAATGAATTGTTGTGAGAATGTATGATAGCACATGTTGTTGTTTCTGATAGTAATGAGTCTTTTGGTATATGTATATGACCGGTTGAATGAATACAATAAAAATTGCATTGGTTGTTGTTCTAAGATGTGTTTATCATGTTTCCAATGAATGTATGTGTTGTTGTTATACATTGTTAGTTGTTAAGCATAATGCAATTGAATGTATGAGTGTCAACCTGAATGGATTCCCTGTGTAATTGATCCTTCATCACCGACACAAGACCAAACAGTTTATGTGATTCTCATGGTGTCTCAGGTGAGACCGTCTTCATCCTTTGGATGAGAATTTATATGTCGACACCTTGGGGGTTTTGTTGGTCAACTCTAGACAAACCCTGGGTCTTCAACCCCCCAGCATTAAGAAGGACACGTGCAAGAAATCCAACAACCATGCCTTTTTTCACCTCTTCTAAACAATCAAGTGGTATCTTTCTAGAAACCCCATGTTCCTCCAATTGAATGAACATATTCAACTTGTTCTACAATTGTGCCATATATGATATCTATATAGTGATATCTACCTATAGGCTAGAAATCATGTATACCAACGACATTATGATCTATTTTCCATAAACAATTTAAATTGTGTATTCTTAATAAGTGTCTTACATGTTGTCTAGTAGCCCCATAGAATGAATGGAATTCACTTGTCCTAAACATTTTGATTAACCAAGCACACTTTTGTGAAGCTACAAATATTATAAAATCATTTTCCATGCCATTAGCTTGAGGATGATATAATGGAATTGTCTTATGATAGTGGATCATGAATTCCTTGACCAAAGTGACAATGATTCCTCGAATAAAAAAAATTCCCTAAACACTAGTCAAGATGCGTAGACACCTAAACATTGTCACAATATTTTCAAACACAATGTGTGCAATGGTATTTGCAAAGAAATCTCAATTCAGGGAAGCCTATGCCCATCATGTCAAATAGTTTGTTGCTACAATGATATATCTAGCTTTGAAGTAGCATGTCAGTGGATTAATAATACCAGTGAAGTCAACTATCCAGTGTTGAAATGGATCCCCCAATGGCATCTCATTCTGGGTAGATGGGTATCCCACTTGGTTGCATGCGTTGGATTTCGTAGTGTATTCAATGACATCCACAAACAATATTTTCCACTAGATACTTATGCATGACACCTTCTAGGAAGTGTTCTTTTTAATGTAACATCCATTTCTTTTTCCATCGTGGGTTTCCCACAGTATCGCTTGTTGTTCATGATCCAAAACACACCTATGGAGAGTTCCATTTGTGACTAGTCTGTATGGAGGCTTGATAGAGCCTACCTTATAGCATTGGATTGTTCACCAAGTATGTGAGCATGGAGTGATTTGTGAAGAACTTAAAGGGCTATCCTAGCAGATAATATCATAATTTATGTAGTGCATACACCATAGCCAATCCTTCACATTATTTAGTGGTGTAATTACACTTTGCATAGAACAAATTCCTGCTAGAGAAGTACACTAGGTGGTCCAATGTACCTTCCCCAATTATTCATCACATCACGTAATGCAATTCCAGAAGCATTCGCATGAACATGAGAAATTTTGGTCCAATCTGGAAAACTATAATGGGAATTGTAACATCTACTTTTTCAACTCAGAAAACCCCTCCTCGTAAGCTGCATTTTAGATAAATGAGACACCTTTCCACAACATATCCTCCATTGGTGTTATCAGCTATGCATATACCCTAATGAATCTATAATATTAGCACGTGTGACTTGATGTAGGCCATATCATAGGAACATTCTTCAGTGAAAACAAATTAATAATCATTGTTTTCTTTGTTGGATTGAAAAATAAGTCCTCTTTGTAGATAATATGGCTTAAAAGAGGACCGAATGAGGTACAAAACATAAATTTCTTAATGATTAAATACAACTACATAAGTCGACATCTATGTAGCATCGACTTGATTTTAGTGGTATGATCCTTGAGAAAACTATACACTCTCAAGTCATCCAAATATACCTCAAGGAGCTTATGGATATACTCGTGAAATACATTAACCACCACCTTGTAAAACATTATGGGCACATTCCTTATTTCAAAGGGAATGGAATTGTAGGTATACGACCCCCATTTTGTGGAAAAATTGGTCTCTTCTTGTCCTTCTCAACAATCTATATTTGTTGATAGCCAGAAAACCCATCTTTGAAGGAGTAGGCTACATTCCCTTCTACCTCTCAAGAATATCATCACTAAATGGTCACATAGGAAAGGGGTCATATACATAGGCCTCATTGAGTCCATATCAAATGTATATTTCACCTATTTTCTTTCCATATCTAACCATCAGACTGATCCACTCTGATTCCTCCACCAAAAATATTAAGTTGATGTTTAGCATCTTGTTAATTTTCTATTTAACCCATTTCTTGTAATGTGTATTCATCTTTTACATCCTCTTATTGATTGGTTGAGCACCAATATTTCATTCTATATTCATGTCCCTAAGTTCTCCAACTACACCCTTCATCTTTGGGAACTTGCATGGAAATATATCAACATACTCATGTAGTAGTACAATCTCTACGACGATGTGGTCATCACAGTAGTCCCCTATGATACAAAGCTTGGTCTTATCCTTAGTACCAATATTGACTTTCCTTTCTCATAGTGGATCATAGGAATAGACCAAACTAATCGTATCCCCGATATCTTGGATGACATGGTGGATTTCAAATTCCTTAGACGATAGATGTCAAAGTTCCTCTGCAGGATCCTCCTTTGTGGAACCTATGGTTAGACACTATGGGTGTTCCATTTTCAAGTAGCATTGAATGCATTGTATCACCTCAGTGATCAATGTGTCCTTCCCACAATGTTAGAAAAATTGTGTAGATCCTTTCCCTTAGTTTTGAATAGCTATTCATTTGTCATTGCAACTCCACCTACAAATACTAGTTCTTTGGAAATGGATTTAAAGCGTGCATGAACTTATACACCCATTCTTGAATAA
>JASDQU010211512.1:6665-18648 GCA_032191745.1 Picea mariana | reverse complement strand
TTCCATTACTTAAGCTCACCATCCCTTTGCCCTTTATTTTCCCTGGAGAATCATTTCCAAAGGTTACGTTTCCTGATTTGCTTTCACTTAGAGATAGAAACTTGCCTTTGTCTCCCATCATGTGTTTGGAGAATCCACTGTCTATATACCAAGGGTTCATTTTTCTTTGAGCGGACAACACTAATCCACACTTGTCACTTTCCTTCTTCTTCCAAAACTTGACATTTTCATCAGGAGAATTCGAATCTGGTTCATATTCCCTTAAACGGAAGTCAATAGATTTGTGTCCATAGCTATGACATATGTAGCATTCAATCTCATTGCTAAAATGATCAAACTTATTGGTGCAACGTTGTCTACTCATTGACTGCTGATTATTTCTTGACCTCTTTAGTTGTATGTCCCTGGACTTAATTTGGCAATTGGCAATCAGTGAAGGTTTGTTACTTGGCTACATCATTTTTGTTGTGGCAAGTATTTATTCCTTTGAAATCTTAATTGCTCATGTCTAAATCTTGAGGAAAAATTTATAGCTTTGTGACCCGTTGAAACAGATCTTAAATTTTTATTCCTAAGGCCTAATTTCTTCTTTTTCGGGTTTCGGCTTTTCATAAAACATGAGTTTCATATCATTTCTAAGAACTCAATACCTTTATCTTAGTTTTTTCTTAATTTTTCAGATAATGAATAGGAAAAAGGTTTACAAAAAAATATAAGACTTCCGATGCTTTTTATTTGAAAATTATTTAAAATTTGTTGAAATTTAAATTTACAATTTTTAAAATTAAACTTGAAAGAATTTTCAATATTCGAGGTTTCCTACAAACAGATTTTTAATGTAAATCGAATCGTAAAACCCCAATCCCCGATTTCCCGAAAACGTTGGAATCTTAATTTAAACACAAATTAATTTAGTCTCTTCTAAGAAAGATTAAAGGTTAAAATAATTATGTCGTGATTTCAGGATTCGCGGTTCAGTGAGATCACATCTCCTGTCATCATGTTTCCCTAAATCCTGAATTACGAAACCCCGATCCATAAGTCACGTTAAATTAAACTAATATTGTTTTGTCCTTAATCTCAATTAGTTAGTTAATCAAGATTAGTTAGGTCCTGTTTAAAAGGCAAGCCATCGCGATTTCACGATTTCGGAGATCAGATTTTATTGATAACATACTTCTCAACATCACGATTTTTGAAATCCCGAAAACGTCTAATCGCAATTAATTAATGTGCTAAAAGCGTTTAAAACTTAATTACAACATCGCGATTTCGCAATTTCGCATTTTCAAAAATCGTTTTTCATCGACAATATACCTCTTGACATCAGGATTTTTGAAATCCCGAAAAATGAAGCTTTCAGCTTTAAACCATGATTAACACTAATTAGCCTTTAAAAAAAAAAAAAAAAAAACAAGATTAATCGTAATCATTCTTAGGTGTTCATTCATGTTTCGCTTACCATTTAAGTAGGTTTCTCATTTTCTTCAAAAACCCGAAGGTGCCTAAATACGAACATTAAATGCATATCTCAGAAAAATATCTTCTGCATTAAGAGCTTTAAATTCGTGACAACTGTGCAAATCTGGTCATTTTTTAAATGTATTCACAATAAACATTCGAATGTCTATGTTTTCATTTTAAGCTGAGCTCATTCATCCATTTTCTGTGACAAGTTTTCAATTAAACACAGAATTCATGGCACCCAAAAAGGCACCAAAGAAGAATGGAGATGCACAGGAAGAAGATATTATCTCCGACACCACTCCACATGCTATAGATTCTATTAAATATTGGACTCAAATCTCCGATTTGCTAGAATACGAGTTTGAGAATGCTCATCCTGATTCTAAAAATCATTTCCGAGACATAGCTGAGTCAGAGCTCCATAAGATCGCTGTGTGCCCGAGGCTCGTGGCATACACTGATATGATTAGTTGGGCTCTGGGTAAGGTCGATATCCCAACAAGAAGAATTTTAAACGAGCAAGGAGCTATCATCGACTCATTCATACCAAAGCACATTCAAGTAATGTATAAACTCTCGCCAAATCCTAAACACACTTTTAATGTTGAATTTTTAACAGAGTTTTAGAGGAAAGAATGTATTGAGGTAGACCAGACATATCCCGATAAGATTAGAGGATGGGCGAGGTCTGAAGCAAATTTTAGGGCTGATTCTCATGGTATTTATGCTACGGCCTCCTTAAATGAATACATGGTTTATGTAGCCATTATGTTATGTAGACTTTTCGGCAGAAAAGATCCCTGTCATTTTCATGCAGGATAGGTGCCCTTTTTAGAGGAAGCATCAGAAGGAAATGGTTTTAACTGGCATAAGATTTTGTCAGATAACCTAACACAAGAAATTTTAAACTACAAAGCAGCAAAATCAAAGGGACAACCAACAACTTTTTATATGTCTGCATACATTATGGATGCAATTGGTTTTGTGACTCCCTTTCCATTAATGAATTGGATTTGGAGCATTTCCTGCCCAAAACCCATTCATAAATATCACTCGGCCCTTTGGGAAGAAAATGATGAAGACACATTTTACGAGGTTTGTCATTTTATTATTATTCCTATGCACAAAATGTTTTTTGGATGCGAACCCCCTCGCATTTCTGATGCAATCACAGAAAGTCTTAAAGCAGTTGCTGACTGGTTTATTGAGGAAAATTTTTCCTACATTAGGGTTTATGGCTGTTCCATTCCCCCTCATGCACTCCCTAAATTCCTACTAGACAGATTGGTCTGCAGGGAGGTAGCTTATCATATAGTAAAGGGCGGTGTTGGATTAGAATTAAAAGCAGCTCAGAAGAAATCATGGCCATCTTTCCCTATTCATATTGGAAAATTTTCTTTNTTTAGGCCATTCTAAGGTAGAGGCTAAGTCATTAGAAGAAGTGAAATTAGTAGATATTGAGCACAGAAAATATGACCCCTACCAAGTAATAAGTAGGCATTTCATACATTATAATTTGAAGGCGTATGAACATGAAGTATCTATTTATGATGATATATTTAAAGATGTTAAATCCTATGAAGAAGTATTGAACAGAGTCCAGATCTTGCCACCTGGCTCATAGACTGGATTCATATCTTTTCAGAGCCATAGGTGAAGTTGCCTACCTAAGAGTTTGTAGGGTGAAGTTTCGACTCCACCGCCAGAACAGGAAGGGCCTCCTCCAGGGTTTGAAACTAATACACAGGATAAGGAAAATATGAAAGGTAAGTTGAAGAATACTGAGATACCTTCCCAAGACACAGAGGGTTCTCAAACAAAAGAATTGGGAATAGAGAAGAGAAAAGAGATGGCAACAATTCCAGAAATCATGAAAAATATTCCAGAAAAGATAGGAGGAACGACATCAACAAAGCTCAGTAGTCCTATCACCTCTTTAACTCCATTGCAATCAACTTTTGGAACCCCCCATGAAGGAGCTTTATATGTCAGTGATCTAGAGATGATTTCAAGAGATGAAATCCCCCCATCAGATTACTTTTTCAGTAAAAAGCGAAGAGCAGTCTTGAAACAAGAAATTCATCCAAGAGGAGAAGGGATGATTAAAAAGCATAGGGTTATTATAGATGGAAAGAAACTCAAAGATGGAGAATTTGCTACAGAATTAGCAGCTAAAATGGGTGCTATAACATCAGAAAATATGTATTATGTTGGTAATTTAACGACTATGCTTGAACAAAAGGATCAAACAATAATTCAGTTACAAGACAAATTAAAAGAAAATGAAAGAAATATTAGTTGGGGAATACAAAAGGGTCTAGAACAAGCTAGACCAAAGGATATTCAAGAAATCCAGAAAATGAATAAAGACTTGGAGGAGGCAAAACACATAATACAAGTCACACAGGAACAGGTTCGAAAGCTGGGAGAAGAAAACAAACATTTATAAGATAAAATTATCTCTATTACTAATCAGATAGCAGAACTTGAAAATTTCAGGACACAAACATTGGAGATATATTTGAGAATAGAGGGAGAACAAAAAAAAGTGTTCTTGAATTTGGAAGTAGTCTAGAATTATTTTCAAGAAACAAATAAGTCTTTGGAGGATGTTTTCTAGAAGGAAAGGGAGGCGAAAGCAGCTAGAACAACTTTTCAGAAGGCAGTGGCTTTCTCATCAAAGGAAGAAGTTAGAAAAATTCAGAAATTATCTATTTCTGAACAGGTTAAAGGGGACATAATATTAAAAGTGTGGGAAGAAAACCTGGCCGAATATAAAAGAATAACAAAAGAGGTCAATGATGATTGCCAGGGAATTTTTGATCTCTTAGAAAGAGATTCATTGAATATTGGAACAGATGACTATTCTGGATTGTTGGGTGAGATTAATATTGCCAGGCACCAGCTAAGGTTCAAAGAAGAGCTAGAGGAAATGAAAATAGAGATTTAAAAAATTAAATTAATCAATATTACAAAGATCAATAAATGGATGGTGACCTCGAATCTAAAGTTGAAAACTATTAAATTCACAGAAAGGATGATAGAAAATTGTTTTCCCGAATTGTAGAAAAGATTTTTCTTATTTGAAGCAAATGGGATACCAGATGCTCCCAGGACTTTTGTGAAATTTTTGGGGAAATGTGTCCAGTGTATTGAAGTGGAGAAAGGAAGTTCGTCAACGCAAGCTTAAAATCTTTTTTAAATGTTTTATGATTAGAAATTAGAAAGAAATTGTAAACGGTTGACATTATTTTTTATATGTAACCGTAATATTAGGAAGTTGGTTAGTCACCAACGAGAAAATTATGATGAAAATGTATAAATCTAGTTTCTAAAGACTGAGAAAGGGCTTCAGGATTTTTGGAGAGAGCCAATTGTAATAACAATTTTCAATTACATCATAATATAGATCACAAACTAGATTCTGAATCCTGCAAATTTGTAGCTATGTGTTCTTCAACCCAGTTTCTTATACTTTGTTGTATTTTTCTTTCAATGTTTTTCTAACGAATAATCAATTTGAAGTTATCTACATCTTTGGTTTCTAGTTCAGATTGGTTTGGATATCAAATTATTTACAGTTTTTCCTCTGAAATTGCTATTAGTAATTTTAGGACCTGTAAATCTTTTGTACCTTAATACTTAACTTTCGTTAGAAACCTCGTTTTCTTTCATTATTTGAAATATGAGATTCTTTCTTGATTAAAGCCTCATATTTTTCTGTAGTGTTTATTTGTTATTTTATGATTCTCAAAATTGTTACAAATCCAGGAAACAGCCCCGAATGTATTTAGGTTAGTGTTTTGAATATTAAAATTGTTTTTTTTCTTTCTTGTTCTCATCTCTCGAAAATTTGAAGTAATGTTTGATTAAAATCCTTTCACAAATAAATAAAGTTTTATCCTCCATGACTGTTCCAAGTAGCAGAAAACCCAACATTGAACCAGGTCTTCAAGATCAAACCAGTATTGCCTTGAATTTATTTAATACCATTTTACAAACAACAACTAACCGGGTTGAATTAGAACGTTCATGGGCTGCTATTGAGAGAGACATTAGCATCCAAGAACAACAGGAAGCAAGACAAAGACAGTTGAGAAACTGATTCTGCTTCAACCTTCCTTTTGAATTATTTTTCTCAAATTATTCCTTTAAACATTTATGGATGCCTTGACGGTATACTTTATAGCCTTAAAGTATAAACTTAGGAACAACATCTTTTTTGTGTCGTTGCCAGGGAACGAAGATACGAATATTTTCCCTGGGAAGAACGACATTGACATTTTCTGTTTTTGATAGTGAACAAGGACAAAAAACCTTCTAAGGATTAATATTTTTCACTCGGTGACTCTACAATAAAAAAACTGGCTATTATCCGAAAGAACACCAGAAAAAACCTGGATAGCAAGCAGACCTCGCCAATCTCCGATCCGAAAAAGATTTTAAAATCACGAAAATCACTTAAACAAGTCTTTTTACCCACATATACTATATGTCAGCCAGACTTTACGCAATCAGACACTTCAGAAACTCTTAAAAGATCACTTTCACTTCCCCTCTCATTTGATACTTTCTCTTTTCCTGAAGTTTCTTCCCCAGATTTTCGAGAATCTTCTCCTCACACTTTCCGATCTTCAACCTCAAATCTAATCATGGCTGCACAAGGAGGTGCCAGAGCTGGGGTGGTTCCCCTGGAGGTGGTCAAGTACCACTTCCTAGAATCTTCGCTAAAGTATCTTCTAGATATGATCCACTTGTTCTTCCCGTTCCTCTTCATGATATCCCCGAGAATTATATGAAAAGGCTTCCAAAATTTACAGGGGAAGGTGATCTGACTGTCCAAGAACATATAAACTTTTTTGATCAATTTGTTGACATACTCGGAATAGAACATGAAGATGTTTATTCTAGACTCCTTGTTCAAAATTTGGAGGGACAGGTGAGGACCTGGTTTTGATCCTTAGCATCTGAATCTTTAAGATCCTATGAAGAACTTGAAAGTTCATTTATTAGACAATGGGGAGAGAGGAAGGATCACCTCTACTACTTGACAGAATTTGGAGCCCTTAGAAAGAAAAACTCTGAATTAGTTCTAGAATTCACACAGAGGTTCAATAAGCTGTATAATAAAATTCCAGTTGAGGTTAAACCTTCAAAACCTACAGCAAAAGTGACTTTCGCTGGCGCTTTTGATCCCGACTTCGCTTTATTATTGAGAGAAAGGAGATCAACATATCTCACGAAAATGCATGATGATGCTCTTGAGATTGAATCAAACATGATGGGATCAGGGAAACTAAAAGAAAAGACTGAAACTGGAAACAAAGAAAATAGGAAATTTAAAGAACAAGGTGGATCTTCAGGATCGGGAAAATCCTCGGGAGATAGAATAGAATAGATGGCTAGGGTCATTCGAGAACTTTCAAACAAGATCTCAAAAATGGAACTAGAGAAATCAAAAAGAGATAATTTCCCCAGAAAAGTTTTTCGAAGAAATCTGGATCCTCAAGGACCACAGAAAATAATTAAAAACGAAGATCAAAAAATTCCAACACCCTTTAAAAGTGAAAACTACATTGGAGAGGAAGATTTAGGATATTTTGAAGAAATCGATGAAGATATTAGTAACCTTGGTGACGATAATAAATCACCTTATTTATAGAGATAGGATTATGAAGCATCTTTAAGTAAAGAAAGTACATCGAAAGACCATGCTAGCAATAATATGACCGATGATTTCACATATCAAGATATTGTAGATGATATTATAGTTGAACTATAGGGAAAATATAATTTAAGACCAAGAAATAAAAGTCTCCCAAATGTTCCGACAAAAAAGAGTTTGCCAAGAAGCGAAACCGATGAGGCAACTCCAAAAGTTGTTGATAAACAGTATGCAAAAAGAAACACAGCTGATACGCAACCTGTCTAGTCAGAACTAGTAGGAACACTCCCTGTGAAGACACAAGCTCCTATAAATGAAAACAGGTTTACATCACAACAAAAAACTGAAAAGAAAGGTATGGAAGCCCCGAATATCAAAAATGAAAAGGCCCTAGGAAATTTTAATTTGGAAAACAAAATAAATCAAATCAAAATTCCTATTCCCCTTGTTGAGTTAGCTAAAAATCCCATATACAGAAAACAAATCGCCAAGATGATTAATTTTTTCGAAGATGAAAGCCAGGCCGACGTCATCAACTTAGAGGATGACAAACCAAACATAGTCATCGGTCCACACTTCAAAGGTGCAAGAGACACCGTGGCTCCTTTTTATATTACATTAACCCTATTTGATCACCTTCTCCATAAAGGTATGTTGGATTCCAGAGCTTCCCACAATGTTATGCCAAAGGCAATCATGGAAAAACTTTGTCTTGAAATCACAAGGCCCTATGGTGACTTATATTCTTTCGATTCGAGAAAAGTCAAATGCATAGGTATGATTAAAGACCTAGTGGTAGGTTTTTCTCAAATACCTACTAAAAGTATTCTTATGGATGTAGTGGTCGCTGACATTCCCCCAAAGTATGGTATGCTATTATCTAGATCATGGGGTTCCAAGCTTGGAGGATCTCTCCAGCTGGATATGACATATGCTACAATTCCAGTTTTCGGAGGCCAATACACTCGTCTTTACAGAGAGACTAGGTTGGAATTTACTGTAGGTGACCCAAACAACCCCAACAATCATCCAGTTTATATTTCCGACCAAGACTTAGGAAATTGTATATTATCTATTGATGACGATTTTGAAGTAGATGTAGATGATAATTGTATAGAAGAAAAAATTGAAAAAAAAGAAATAGAGAAGAATGTATATAGCACTGGTGTATGGAAAATGTATTTTGATGGTGCTTCATCTTTCCTTGGAGTTGGAGAAGGAGCACTTCTGGTGGCTCCCGATGATCAATTTGTAATTCATTTTTCATATAGGCTTCAGTGGAATGTGGATTGTACAAACAATGTATGCGAATATGAAGCTTTAGTGCTAGGATTAGAGGCTGCTAGAAGGATGAAAATTAAGAAACTCGAAGTCTTTGGTGACGCCGAGTTAATTATAAAACAGGTGAATCGACAGTATTAGGCTAAGAATCCTAGATTACGGTCCTATAGAAATTGTGTCTGGGATTTAATCAAGAACTTCTTCTCATATGTGAATTTTCATTTTGTCCCAAGATCTGAGAATCAACAGGTTGATGCTTTAGCCAAAGCTGCATCAACTTTCACACCCCCGACTACTTTTAAATTAAAATATCATATACAAATGAGACATCGCCCTTCGATACCAAATAACATACAACATTGGCAGGTTTTTGAAGATGATGAGCAGCTTCAAAAGTTTCTAGAATCATTAGACGAATTTGCAGAAATGCATACTAATCAAGAAAATCAAAATGATCATGTTTGGATCATGCAAGAGGGGGAGGATTCTAAAGAATTTCACGAGAAAATTACAAATCACCGAATGCTTGTTCTCAAGCACAACCAGATTCCCAAGGGTCTAATCCCTTTGGAAAGACTTTTTAATCAAGATGATATCCCTTCAAAAACCACTCTACAACCCCAACCAGAGGAGGTTGAAGATTGTAATATAGGAACTGAATAAAATCCCCGAATGGTTAAACTATCCCAATATTTATCAACAGAAAACAAAAATAAATACACAGAGTTGTTAAGAAAATACGAAGATGTTTTCGCATGGTCGTATGAAGAACTAAAAACATATGAAACTTCTGTGATCGAACATAAGATACCTCTCAAACCTGGTTTCAAACCTTTTAAACAAAAACTCTGAAAATTTAACCCCATTTTATTACCTGTTATTGAACAAGAAGTCAAAAAACTTCTTGATGCTAAGATAATTGTACCCCTAAAATATTCTGATTGGGTAGCTAATCTAGTCCCGATTAGAAAGAAAAACAGGGAAATTGGACTGTGTGTCGATTTCAGGAATCTTAATAAATCTTCTCTCAAATATAATTATCCTCTACCTAAAATGGACCATGTTCTTGAAAAGGTAGTAGGAGCTAACATGATGTCAATGATTGACGATTTTTCAGGTTATAATCAAATTGCCGTCAGTGATCTTGATAAAGAAAAAACCACATTTACCACTCCTTGGGGCACGTTTATGTATGATAAAATGTCGTTTGGACTGATGAATGCAGGTGCTACTTTTCAATGCGCGATGGATATTTCTTTTGTTGGCGAACGGGACAAGTTCGTTGTAATCTATTTGGATGATCTTATTGTTTTCTATAAATCAGATGAAGACCATATGATTCATCTCAAACAGACATTTGAAAAATTCTGTAGGTTTGGTCTATCCTTAAATTCTAAGAAGTCTCATTTCGCTATGCAAGAAGGCAAGCTGTTGCGTCACATCGTATCTCGAGATGGAATTAGGATTGACCCTAAAAGAGTAGAAGCTATATATACAATAGCTATTCCTAGGAATGTGAAAGAAATTCAATCATTTTTAGGAAAAATAAATTTCTTGAGAAGATTTATTCCTAACTTCGCTGAAATTGTGAAATTGATTACAGATATGCTCAGAAAAAACAGTGAAGTAAAATGGGCAGTGGAAGCTAAAGAATCATTTTCCCATATTAAGAGGGTTATAAGTGAGGCACCAGTCCTAGCAAGCCCCAATTATCTCAAAGATTTTCTTATTTTTTCATTTGCCTCTAAACATATGCTTGATGTTGTACTCCTTCAGAAGAACAAAGAAGGTTTCGAGCAACCGATAGCCTTCTTTAGTAAAAGTCTCCGAGATGCTGAACTCAAATATAATATAATGGAAAAGCAAGCATATGCTATGGTAAAAGCATTGAAATCTTTCAGAAGTTATGTTTTACATTCTAAAGTGATTGCATATGTACCCACTAGTTCTTTAAAAGATATTTTGGTTCAAGCAGACAATGATGGAAAAATAGGAAGATGGCTTGCCAAAATTCAAGAGTTTGACTTGGAGGTTAAATCGACAAAATTGGTAAAGGGGAAAGGTTTAGCTAAACTTTTAGCTGAATCCAATTTCAGAGCTCTTGGGATAAACAGTTCTCAGGAGGAGGAAGAATGGGTAGACGTGAATGAACTTGAGGACCAAATAGTTGAAAATAGAATCGAGGAGAAATTCACGTTGTCGAATTGGTACAAGGACATAGTAACATACTTACTGACATTGAAATGTCCAACCGACTTGTCTCCATCCAAAGCTAAAACGCTAAAGCTACATGCAGTCAAATACTGTATTTCCGAAAAATGATTATATTGGAAAGACCCGCTTGGCTTCCTCTTGGTCTGTTTGGTTGAGTCACAAACAGAAGAAGTTATAGATCAATTTCACAGAGGAGTCTATGGAGGACATCATGCTTGGAGGGATACGAAATATAAAATCCCGAGGGCTGGTTATTACTGGCCCAAACTTTTCCCGGATGTCAATGCTAAGGTACGAGCTTACAGCCCTTGCCAATTTTTTGCAGGAAAACATAAACTACCAGCGATGCCATTGGTCCCAGTCAAGACAAAAGATCATTTTTAGCAATGGGGACTAGACTTCATAAGTGAAATTAATCCTCATTCAAGTGCTCAACATAGATGGATCCTGACCGCTACAGATTATTTCACCAAATGGGTGGAAGATATCCCAACAAGAAAGGCTATTGATTCATTAGTTATAGACTTCTTAGAAGAAAATATCTTCTCTAGGTTCGACTATCCCAAAAAGATAGTCACAGACAATGCGCAGGCTTTTAAGTCTATGGCAATGGTCAGCTTTTGCCAGAAATATAATATTGTGCTAGGTCATTTCACAACATACTATCCTCAGGGAAATGGTCCGGCAGAATTTTCAAACAAGAGATTAATCAGTATAATCAAGAAAGTGTTAAACAAAAATAAAAAGTCTTGGCATTTGCATTTAAAATATGCTCTGTGGGCAAATCGAATAGGCACAAAAAAGTATATCAGTACTTCTCCCTTTCAAATGGTATATGGAACAGATGTAGTGTTGCCTATAATCCTAACACTTCCTGTGATGAAACTATGGCAAGATGAGAAGGAAGAATTGAATCCTCTCACAAGAAGGATAAATCAGCTGATTGAAGTTCAGTATCACAGGGTAGTAGTGGATGAAAAGTTGCAGAAGTACCAGGATGACATGAAGGTATTATTTGATCGTAAAGCTAAGGACAAGAATTATCTCCCCAGGGATCTGGTTTTGAGATGGGATGCTTGAAAAGAGGATTCAGTAAAAATTGGTAAATTCGATCATATTTGGTATGGAACATTTAAGGTAGCATCTCCTGAAGGAAAAAATTCATTTCTGCTTGAAAATTTGGATGGTAAAATCTTGAATGCCCCTGTCAACGGGCGTTTTTTAAAGCATTATATGGAATAATTAATTTTAGAAACTCTCATTGCATATACCATTTTGTTTTTCATTTTTGGAAAATCTATTCTCATTTTGTAAATAAATAAAAATGAATAATATTAGTTAAGTTTTTATACCAAA
>JASDQU010211511.1:6236-18585 GCA_032191745.1 Picea mariana | reverse complement strand
TTTTTCCACCATCTCGGTTGAAACGAGATTGTCTGTGCTTCCGCTATCCACGATAACTTTGCATTTCCTGTCTTTGGTCTTGCATGTGGTTCTAAAAAGTCTATTTCTTTGAGCTGTGTCCTCCACCTCCTTCTCGGGTGTTAAGAGAACCTTACGCATCATTAGCGACCTTCCGTCTTCTGCTTCTTCTGCCTCAGCATCCCGCCTTTGTGCCTTAGCGATGTGAGATTCTCCTCCATCCTTCTTCCTATCTAGACAGTCAACTACCTTGTGTCCATTCTTTCCACACGTGAAGCATGTGATAACTCCACCTCTGCCTCTTCCTCTACCTTTGGTACGAGGAAATGTGTTATTATCAGCATATCATCTACTCTGTTCTGTCTGTTGCCTTTGTTGTTCAGCGTGCTGGCCTCGCTGTGAACTTCCACCTCTTTTCGTTCTAGTCTGAGGCTTTTTCCAGTCGTCCTTAAATTTCTGGAACATATCTTGAGAAACTGACTTACCTTTTGGTTGGCTTCTATCTCGGCCTCGCTGTGCTGGCTTACAGCTCAGCTTTTCCTCAGCTTTCAACGCCATCTGATACGCATCCTCCACCATTCTGATGGTGGTCATACTCATCTCATCCTGGATATCGTATCTCAAGCCATTCATATACCTGGCAAATTTTTCATCATCTCTCTCCCGATGACCTGCTCTGATATTTAGCTTATAAAATTCCTCAGTATACTCCTTCACTGTCATCAACTTCTGTCTCAGGTTCTGCATCCTCCTGAACAATGTGATTTGATAGTCCCTTGGGATGAACTTTGCCTTCATCTTCGCAATCATTCGATCCCATCTTTTGATCTTTTGCTTGCCTTTGGAATGTCTATCTGCTTAAAGCTCATCCTGCCATAATGTTGCGCGTCCCTTCAATCGTGTGACAGCATGCCTAACCTTTTTATCCTCTTCGATATCCTCATAATTGAAGTAGGTGTCAAGAGCTCTAATCCAATCTAGAAGCTCTTCTGCATCCAGATTCCCTTCATAAGCTGGAATGTCCATCTTTGTTTTTGAACTCATTCGGGTGATAGCTTTAATTAATCGCTCATTGGCTACATCTTTGGCTGCAACTTCTCCTTGTTGTTCAACTTCAACTTCACCTTCGGAGTCACTTAGATCTCTAGCACTGGCTGTGCGTCTCTGCGCTGCTTCCATATCTTCTAATCTCCCTCAGAGATCACATATCTACCTCTCCATTTCTGGATTCTGTGCTTGTCTCCCTCTTCCTCTCTGGTTTTCCCTATCCTATGGATCGGGTGATTGTCCTTCTCTCCTCAGCGGCATGGTAAAAATTTCTTTTCTTCTCTGCTACAGAAAACAGAGAAATTTTCTCGCTCTGATACCACTTGATGCAAAACGCGCCACCCAGGGCACGTCCGCTCCCACCAGGACCTTCTTTTCCTCAGCTCGAAGAGCTGAAATGCTCTTCAAATCTGTTATCGAGAACTTCCTACACCCACAGGACTCTCCTTATGATCTCCCTTTATCTTATCGGGAAATCGGGCTTCGCGTGATCGCGAGTCATGCACTCACGAGATTGGGTCTCACAAATCCCCGAATCCCGATGACTATTTACTTCATGCCTTTCTTTCTCTTGTCGGGAATATCCCCCGTCAGGAAATCAACACTCACGCTGTCATGATCCACTGCTCTCACAGATCCCCGACTCCCGATCCCCGATAGCTCCCTCCGGCTGACTCCTTTCTCATGTGACCTGCTAGTCCACAAGACCACGGTCCTTTCCACTATCGGAGTTTCGGAATTCACAGAATTGGAATGCATAGAACTTACGTTCTCAGGATCTCTGATTTCCAATCCCTGATGCCACCTGGTGTTGACTCACTTCAAGGCTTGACCTTCCAACACCTGTCCTATGCTCTGGCGCCTATGGCCCACACTCCAGTGGTGATCGAGAAATCGCGTATCAGAGTTTCGCGATTTCAAATGCGCTGGTTCACAGAACTTCCAAAGTTACAAACCACGATGTGCGATGACACCTGTCCCCCACTGAGATACTATGACTGAGGGACCGTCGCGTTTCAAGATTTCGCGACTTCTCCTCCCGTGATTTCCTCGTCATCGAGAATCCTGAAATGTCGAACCCCGATGCACGTGTGAACTCTCTCCTCCACGTCACCGCTTCCTCCCGCTCTATCGGGTATCGTGAAATCACGATTTCTAGTGCAACGATTCCATTGTATGCAGAAACCCCAAAATGTCGAACCCCGACTCCTTCAGATCCTTGGACACGCGTTCCTTACATCGAACGGCTCCGATCGTGTCGGGAAATCGCAGATCGCGATTTTGTTTCTGCAAGAGTTTCATGACTCCTGAAACCCCGATATCCCGAACTCCGACTCTCCGAGATCTCTTGCCACGTGTCCCTGTGGTTTGGACGGCTTGGATCCTATCGGGAAATCGTGTATCACGATTTCAACATGCTCGAGTCTCTTGTCCCTAGAAAACCTGATTCTCTGATTCCCGACTCTTCGAGATCTNAGATCCTTCCTTGGGATTTTGAGAACCATAAGGTCCTGATTCTCTGCCTTAACAAAACCCCGATGACCTTGATATCCCGATGACTCCTCCGGGACTCCTCGTCTATGTACTAGGAATTAAAACCTGTGCAACTTTCCCGAGATCTAACGACTGACGGGATTTTGCAATTTTCCTCTGTGAATCTTGATCGTCGATTCCTTTCGTCCCTTCTTAAGGACTTCTTGGCATGGAAATATTCTGTATAGCCTTTTGATAATTTCTAAGGCCTTGCTCCTCCTGAGCCTTTCCACTCTGATTCTTTCAGAGGATCTTGCACGCACTCCTTGCGCTCAACATTCAAGAACTTCCCAAGTGTTGAATCCTTTCGACTCTGCGCACTTCCTACAGTAGCAGTCTTCAATATCCTTTGCTCGAATTAACAACTGAGACTTCTTCTTCAGCCTGTGCACTCCTTGCACAGCTTCAACAACCCACTTCCACTTCTGGGTGAGTGAGAACAAAAGCTAAACTACTGAGCCTTCATCAACGCACTCCTTGCGGATGAATTCAACTGCACACCTTGCAGGAATCTTCTGGATCAGATAGAGAAACAATTGGACTTCACTCTCTTTCCCTTTCAGACTTCAGTTGAAACATGAAATCACATGCACAACATATACAAAGAAAATGCATAACAAGAAAGCAAACGTTCCTGGGTATAACATCAATACACAGAGAAAAACAACACAAACCATGTGCTTGAATCAAAGCTTCCTTCTATTAATTCAAAGGTCTGTACATGGGTGTTCTTCATACAATATTCTCTGCTTTCTCCTCTCTTCTCCTGAATGCTTCCTCTATTCTCTATTCACTACTACTCTGTTACAATGGTACAATGAGGGTGTCTATATCCGTTTTCCCTCTCAGATTCTAACTATCAAATCTAGACTTAAACATCCTATCTACCAGCATTAAATCTATGAAATGCCGACTATCTACCAAAGGACAAGAGCTTAAGGCTCAAGGTCCAATACAATATACAGATGCGCCTTCTTAAATGGCTCATTAAAGACTTGCACTACAATCCCAAAGCATTTCAAAAATCTGGGTTTGTTTATCCAGCAGATCTCCGCTTGATGTGTTGGCTCGCTTGATGAGTTGGTGATGCTCCTGCATCAAGCGACCTTGCTCTTTTCACACTCGTAAAAGTATTTGAAGAAAATGTTTGATGGGCGATAGTTTATCACTTTTTCGGTCTCATTAAACTAATTTACAAAAAAGGAACTGAGAGAGTCCTCTTTCAGTGTTTTTCAGACTCTCTAAACATGAAAACCCTTGAGTTTTCTCTCTTTGGACTCGTTAAACAAGCATCGAAAGACCTATATGGGACCGAACCACTCTTTCTTAGGGTTCGTTAAACATACTCCGAGGGACTCATCCTAAGGATGATCTTACATCAACAAGCATATGTTATCCTCCTCAAGCTTGCGTAAAAATAAAGAGGTACTCACCAGAAATGGTGGAGGAAAATTTGGGAAAGAAATGTGTCTATGTATTTGTGTTAGTGGCAGTAATAGTCTCTCTTGAACATGACACCCCCTTCATCATTGAACCTGGTTTGGAAAATCCATTTGTCTCTTTTTTGACCTTCTGCAAGTTCATATCTTGGGTTGTCTTTGAGTCAATGCTACCAAGACCATTGCCATTTCATTCATATGTTCGAGAGAACTCCAAAATTTCATAAGCCCTATATCGAGTCGACCATCTGCAGTTATGAATTCCTACCATTTCGACCGTCCCTATGTCAGTTTCAAATTATTTTCATACTTTGATCTACCTTAAATCTGTTACTTATTTCACGTCATTGATGGGGTTTACATCAACGCCCTCTTGTGACGAGTCTTTTCCTATCGAATTCAACTCAACTAAAATGGTCGATCCGATCCCATCCTCAGTTGATCCCACTCTCCCATTAGAGAGTGTCACCCAAGTGGTCGATTCGTTTCCACCTGTCGACCCCATTCTCCCCCTGGAGAATGAAACCCAAGTGGTTGATCTGATCTCTCCATCGGTTGATCCTACTCTCCCACTCGAGAGTAAACCCGATATTGCCCATGTTTTTCTTGTTGATACAGAATCTCCCGTCCCGAGGGGTATTCCTCCTTCTCTCGTAGGACCCCCTCCAAGTAATGAGGCCATCTGTTTTGATTAGGGTGTGCTAACTGGACCTCGTCTTCCCTCTCACTTTCCTTTCCAGATTACAGTGCAGGTTTGTGGTCAGGACATTCCTCAGACACTGATAGATGAAATTGCATCCATTAGTATTTTTTCCTCTTTTGCTTGGTAAGCTTTGGGTTGTCTTCCACTTGCATCGGTTACGCATAATTTCTTATCTTTTAACAGAAGAACTAGTCAACCTTTAGGGACCCTTCCTCAGTTTCCTGTAACTTTGGGAGGGAAAACTGTCATCATTGACGTCATGGTAATCCAAGACCCCTTGGATTTTTCTTTACTCCTTGGGCGAGATTATGTCTATGCCATGAAAGCTATTGTGTCTACTCTTTTTCGTGTGATATCTTTCCCCCACAATGGATGAGTTGTGACTGTTGATCAACTTTCATTCATTGACCCTGACTGGATTGCCTCTCTAAATGGTTCTTATATGTATATGGTATTTCCCCCGTCGTAGGTCAATTATTTGGCATTGTCTCCCATGGCTTCAACTTTTGATGACTTAGATCCAGTAGTTGACATGGTGATCTCTTCTATAGGGTTGTTAGAGCCTGATCTCTTTACTCCTGTCGCGACCCTCGACATGGTATCCTTCCAGAGTGTGTTTCTTCCTTCTAGTGAAGACCTCTTGGAAGCCATGACCGAGTTTTGTCCCTTGACATGGTGTCATTCCAGAGCCTTGTCCTCTTGGAATCCATGATCAAGAAATGAAACCACCTGAGGATAGTTTTTGCATCTCTGAGGCAACCTCGTTAAAAAATGAAACAGAGGTCTTTGAGCATGGTTTTCTAATTTCAAGTTCGTTAAAAAATGAAACCACCTGAGGATAGTTTTTGCATCTTTGAGGCAACCTCGTTAAAAAATGAAATAGAGGTCTTTGAGCATGGTTTTTTGATTTCAAGCTCATTAAAAAATGAAACCTCTTGAGGATCATTTTTGCGTCTCTATAGAAACCTCATTAAAAAATAAAACAAAGGTTATAAACATAGTTCTTGTTTCTATGTCAAGCTTGTTAAAAAATGAAATAGTTTTCCCCCTCTCTATTTGAGTCAAGTCCTTCGTCTAGTATTTGAAGCTTCATTTCATTCTCCTTTGTAGTTGGATGAAACAAAGCTTGGGGGGCATTTTCCTCAGCCTCTAGACTTCATGTTGATGTAGAGCCNTAGTTTCCTCTGGTTCAAGCTTGTGTAAAAATGAAACCAGGTCCAAGCATAGTTTTGTTTAGTTTTTAAGCTTGTGTAAAAATTAAAATCTATCCCAAGCATAGTTTTGTTTTGTTTTAAAGCTTGTGTAAAAATGAAAACAATCTCAAGCTTAGTCTTTGTTCTTTCTCATGCTCGTAAATACATGAGAATAAGTTACTGAGCTTAGTCTTTGTTCTTTCTCGTGCTTGTAAATAAGTGAGAACGTAACCGAGTATACTTTTATCACTTTTTCAGACTCGTAAAGGTTATACAAAAAAGGAACCCCTTGGAGTTCCCTTTAAGTTTTATTGTATGATTCCTTGATCACATACATAGGTTTATATTGAGTTTATGCTATTGCTATCACTTTGGTTGGTTGCGTTCTTTTGCAGGTTCATCATTGTATGGGCATTGAAATGGAGCTAGGATGGTGATGGTGAGAGGAAGAGAAATTTAAAAGGTATGTCACCCATCCCTCTTTAGTTAGTAAATTCAATATCTAAAACTATGTATGTGATCAAGGAATCATACAATAAAACACAACAAGCTTTATAGGAAAGAATCATATTACTATATCATATTAAATGTGAAAGAGAGATTAAAACCATGGCCTTGATGTCATAAGGTCCCTTCCAACTGTCCTTCATTCCCCACACACTTTCACTCCAAGAATTCTAAGAGCATAGATCTGATGATATTCACAATCTATCTTGACAAAGCAAATTTCAAAGCCACTCCAACCAAGCTAATAATTCCAAGCCAACCAAAGATGACAAGCTCCAGAACCCCTTCTCCATGAGAGCTCCTCTCCTTTTATAATTTGAAGAGGATAAGGTGAGGAGGTTAGGATGATCCCACTAAATCATGAAAGCGAGTAAGATCCAAACCATTCAGATGCCACCTCACCATGGAAGTTTCTCCTTCTAGAAGATTCGAGAAAACACTTGTTTTTCCCACGTGTAAGCATTCTCGCACCATGCTTATAGTGAAACTTGCGAACTGTTCGCACCATAGCTATGATGCAGCCTGCGAGAATCAGGCATTCTCACACCCTAATACATAGGCAGCCTATGAACTTCCTTTTTTATAAGATTTTTACACAGGAAAATGCAACTTCTTTTCTCATGAAAAGTCCTTTTCCCTTCTCTCTTCAGTAACTCAGGCCATTGACCCCTCTGAAGGCAAAAAATAGGTTTACATCATTAACGGTCATAGGGATGACGAAAATAATTTGTAACACTTAGGGCCTACATGCCTCAATGCCAGGTTTCTTCACTTTCGACAGTGGATTCACATCATTGGTCCCTAATCGAGAAATTTCATTGAGTGTTCGATTTCAGCTCATTTATTCACATTCGATGGATATTACTGAGGTACCTTGGGACTCATTGAAATCAATGGTGATTTTACCTTGTACTTGTTAATGGTTTTCATCAATGACTGGTAATCAAGTGGTTTCTACCATGTTCAACTTCAACACCTATAATCACATGGCTAGATTCGTACTTACGGACGACAGGATTGAAGACCCTGTATATCACCATTTTGGTCCAGGTTGCGATGGAGTATTTATGATTTGTATTGACACATAGATCCACTTTGTATGTCTCGTGGCTATGCCCAGTTTTGAGTTTTCTAGAACATAGATCCATTGTGTATTCCTGGTGGCTATGTAGAATCTTGATGATATGGATCCACAGTGTATGATTGGTGGCCATGAATGACATTCATGATTTAAGTCACTTGTAGTCTGAGCATGGGAATTCCTACCTTAGAAATGGTATAATATTGCACAGATGCTTGGTTGTTTGCAGGTTCCTAATTGGTGCGCTCCTTGTTTCCGACACACACACACACCCATTTTACAAAGTATTTTGGCTGTCATGAGTTCTGACCTCATGCTTTGGGGGGCATTCTGTTACACATTATTTTGGTCACCCTGGTGATGTTTCTACAAGCATGTGTTCAGGTTCCCAAAAGGATCTGTCTCATGAGAAAAGTGACTGGTTTCTCCCTCTACAAAACTTGTTTTTAGAATGATGTTGCAGGCTAGACATAAGACACAGTGTGAAAATGCCTAATTTCTGCAGGCTGTCCTAAACCTGGCTTGTGGAGTTTCCACAGGCTGCTATGTAGATAGGGTGCGGTGGCATTTGAAGACTAAGGAAAGAAAAAAGTTCATGAAGGTTCTAGAAGGGAATATTCTAGAATATGAGGTGGCATTCATATGGTTGGGATCCTATTGGCTTCTCTGATTTGGTGGGATCATCCTAATCTCTTTAACCATCTCTCCTTCTCCAATATAATGATGGATTTCTCATGGAAAAGGTTAAGCAAAAAGCAAACAAGATCAAGTAAGGAATTTATGAAGGAATAGTTTGAAGATTGTATGAGGAACTCTATTTCATTTGATGCTTGAGGTCTCCATTTTTCCATCAAGCTATTGTGGGTCATCTTCATGCAAGTTTGAAGCAAGTGTGTGTGTTGGAGCAAAGGGCCACTAAAAGGGAACCTTGCAACATCAAGGCGGTTTGGTTGTATTACTTAATATAATATGGTGGCATGTTTGTTTCCCATAAAATAATTCTCATTTTATTACATGACTCCTTGATCACATCTTTAAGTTTTCATTGAATATACTATCGTTTCTTTCACTTTGGTTGGTTTGTGTTAATTCAGATCTAATTACACAAAAGCACTGGAGCGAAGCAGGGACAACAAAAATATAAGGAAGAGATATTCAAAGGTATGTCATCCATATCTTATTTGATAGTAAATTTGATGATTAAGCTTAGGGAAAGTGCCATGTCCTGTCTTGTTTTGTTTTAGATCTAGGTGGATCTAGGGAGATCAGTTTATGTCCGCATTCACCGATTTATCCAATATCACCTGGTATGCATAATCATTCAACCAAAATTTTCTCTTGACTTCAAGGAGAATAATTTTATGGACTTGCTCTCAAAATGGATGAAGAAATGGAAATAAAAAGCAGGAAATAACCAATTATCTCATAAGACAGTAGTGAAAGAAGATAACAAATTCAATTATTTTTTTAGGGGGAACATCATAACAGTTGTGTAAGCTTGATTTTTATTGAAAAATAATATCTTGCAAGAGTGTTACTGTGTCAGAACTGATCCAACATTTTATTCTCGACCCAAAATTGAATAAAAACAAACAAAAGCAAGAAATGTCATAACAGAAATGAAACTGCAAAATTTAAAACAACAGAAATGGAATGCCATAAATGCAAATAACAGAAATAAAAAATACAAAAATGAAAGAAGAATATAAAACTACTGTAAAATAAGAATTGAAAAAGCAGCAATGAAAGCTAATAAAATGAAAAACAAAACTAAACTACTAATATAAAGAATAATCCAAACAACGTTAAACTCTTCGAGTTGGTTCCACGTAGTGTTTTAAGTGAGAATCGTTAGTGCTGTAGGAAAATAATAGCTCTTGTAAATGTTTTGGAATGTAAGAGTTTGTACCCAGTATGAAAGAGATCTTGAAAGGACCCAACCATAAGTTTTGAAACTCTGAACCAATTGATCATTTTTTCGAGTATACAATTAAGTCATCAAGATAGATATGAATAAGTTTTCCGATCAAATCGTCAAAAACCATCTGCATAACCTTATGCAAAGTGGCACCTGTATTGGATAAGCCAAAATGCATACATTCATAAGAAAAAGTGCCCCAACTAGTAATAAAGGTGGTTTTATATTTATCTGCCCTTTTTACCTTGATTTGATTGTAACCAGAGAAACCGTCAAGTAAGGACATCATCTGTATGCAACTTGCTGCAAAATCATTTCCATATTAGGGAGAGGAAAGTGATCTTTTATACTAGCCCGATTCAATGCACAAAAATATATGCATAATCTGATCTGACCAGTTGTTTTCCGAACAAGAACCAAATTGGAAACCCATTCAGAATACTTGACGATAAAGATGATTCCATCCTTCAATAGTTTTTCCAACTCCTTTCGAATAGTTGCTTCCAGTGCAGGGTTGTTAGGTATTTTTTTTTTCCTAACTAGTTTTATTCCCTCCTTGATAGGAATGGCATGTTGAATAAGAGAGGGATCAAAACCACGAATATCCTCATAAGACCAAGAAAAAACATCTTGAAATTCACCAAGAAATCTGGAAAACTTCATTTTCTCTTCATCAGAACATTGGGCACCTATTTTAACATTCTTTGGGGACTCGTGTGTTCCAATGTTCAAGGATATGGTTTCACCCACCTTCCTTTTATACTCCTCTTCTCTATTTTTCTCTATATTTCTTACATCACTCGATGAAAACAAACTCTCTAGAGGAGTCAAGCCCTTAGGAATCTTGTTATCTTCCATGGATATAATTTCCTTAGGCTTATAAGGTTAATTTTGAATGAAAGAACAGATTCTCTCATCCCTAGGGAAGACCTACCATGATTCTATATTGTCAAGGATATGTGGATGATATAGAGATTGAAAAGTACAATTAGGTCTGTGTGGCAGAAGTTTCTGATTAGGAGAGGCTGTAAAAACAACTAACCGATCAACCATTGAGTTCAATTCCCTCTTAACATGAGTAATTGTTAAGAACCAAATATCAATATAGCATAGAAAAACCTCAAAATAGGTACTCAACGCCTTGAAAAAGAGAAAAATTCAGATAATAAGCCTCTTCGAGGGGGCAACCTCTTTATGCCCACATAAATGTACAGTTACAAGATGATTCCAAATGAAAATGTCTCCTTGGTATATATAGGAGACTAGGAGGTATAATTACAACTAATGGACTAAAGCTGACATAAATAAAATAACATTACTAATGTAATATACCCCAATTAAGGGGTAATGAGCCATTATTTAGGGCTTAACATGCCCCTCCCCTTGAGATAAGTGTTGTCCGCAATGGTTGAGTAACTCTGGATGCTTATATATAAAAGACTCATCTTCCCAAGTGGAATCTTCAGCCGATAGTTTCCTCCATTTAATGAGATACTCTGAAATGGATCTGTTCCTCAGCTGACAAATTCTTGTGTCAGTGATGGATTCAAGCTCCAATATGATTTTTACTTCCTCGTCAAGTTCTGGAATCATAGTTTAAACCAGGATATTGTCACCTATAACCTTCTTTAAGCATGAAACATGGAAAACTGGGTGTACTCATGAAGATGCAGGCAACTCCAATTTGTATTCCATAGTACCAATCTTTTGCAACACCTTATAAGGGCCATAGTACTTTGCTGATAATTTATTATCCTTCTTGGCTTGCTTGAGGGACATCTATTTGTATGGTTGTAGTATTAAAAACACCCATCACCTACTTCAAAACTTCTTTCACTACGATGTTGATCTGCTTGTTGTTTCATGCGATTTTGTGCCATGGTTAGGTTGTTCTTTAATATTTGGAGAACTTGTTGTTGATGCTCGATGTGATCTTCCACTACTTGAACCTTAGATTTTTCTTTTAGAGAAGAAGTGATGGAAGGATGGTGGTATCCATAGAGTGCCATAAATGGTGTCATTTTTGTTGCAATATGAAAGGAAGTGTTATACCACCATTTTGCCAAGGGTAACCATTTGAACCATTGTGTTTGTTTATCATAGACAAAGAAACAAAGGTATCCTTCTAGACATTTGTTCACTATCTAGGTTTGTCCATCAGATTGAGGATGATAGGATGAGCTATGAGCCAATTGAGTACCCAAACAAGAAAATAATTTTGTCCAAAAATGTCCAGTGAAGATGGGATCTCTGTCACTTACAATAATCTTTGGGCTGCCATGTAGCTTTTGAACTATCTCCATGAATGCGGTGGAAACTGTATTGGCTTTGAAGGGATGAGAGAGTGCAAAAAGTGCGTGTACTTAGTCAGTCTATCAATAACCACCATGATGCCACTCTTTCCTTCAGACTTCAGTAACCCTGTGATGAAATCCATGGAAACCTCCTCCCAGCACTGACTTGGGATGGCTAACGGTTGTAAAATACCTGGGGTCTTAATTGTTTCCACATTATTTTGTTGGAAAACCAAACATTCTACCACAAGCCTTTGAACATCAATTTTAAGGCCATCCCCAAAAAATTCCTTCTTGACCCTATGATAGGTTTTCAAAAATCCTGAGTGCCCTCCTACTGGAGAGGTGTGCAATTGTTACACATTATTTTCATCATTCCTATGATCGTTAATGATCATTAATGATGTAAACCTATCTGTTGCCTTCAGAGGGGTCAGTGGCTTGATTTCCTAAAGAGAGAAGGGAGAAGAACTTTTCCTGAGAAAAGAAGTTGCATTTTCCTATGTAAAAACCTTATAAAAAAGGAAGTTCGCAGGTTGCTATATAGGCAGGGTGCGAGAATGACCCATTCTCACAGGTTGCACTATAGCTAGGGTGCGAGATGTTCGTAGGTTTC
>JASDQU010211510.1:6654-18764 GCA_032191745.1 Picea mariana | reverse complement strand
AGTAGAAATCCCATAAACCGTTGGATCGGGAAGAGTTGCACCGGAGCTAAACTCTAGTGTGCAGAGGAAGAGTCCTAGCCGTTGATCTCGGCAGGACACGTGTCGGCGATCTGGGAGGCATCGGGATTTCACTCATCGGAGATTTTAGGAGTGTAGAACCGTTGCACAATGAAATTGCGATACGCGATTTCCCGATCGAATTTGGACGGTCCATTATGCGTGACGCGTGTCAGGAGATCCGGAGGGGGGGATCGGGATATTTTCCATCAGGAAATCGGCATTCCCGTGGACAAGTGCTCGGGGAAATCCAAGTGAAAACCCCGACAAGATCTGAGCCGTCCATCTAAGGGACATGTGTCAGAGATCAAGGCACTATTGGAGTTTGACGCATCGGAAAATCGGAGTTTCCGAGGACCTGGAATGCTCGCAACAGGAAATCGCGATCCGCGATTTCCCGACAGGATCAACACTGTTCATCAGTGGGGACGCGTGGCAAGAGATCCCAGAGAGTCGGAGTTCGGCATATCGGGGATTTCAAGGACATGATCCCTTGCAATACAAAACCGCGATATGCGAGTTTCCGACACCATCATAGGCCGTTGATCCAAGGGACACGTGTCGAGTATCCAGAGAGAATCGGGAATCGGGATATCGCGAGTCCCGGGTATATGTGTTTTGTGTCATCGCAAATGCCGAAACCCTGATGAAAGGTTATACGGCTACATTCATATGGTAAGTGGTCACATGGACCATGGTATGACTAAGGGGGCTAGCCAGTGTAAAGGCGTGCCGAGAGCCCAGGGGACTTGTGCGCCATGACATGGAAAGGCGCCAAACCCCGACAAGAATTAAGACTGTGGTCTTGTGAATGTTGTGGTCGTATTGACCAGGACTTAGCCCGGAAAGCCAATACGCTAGGAGCACATCGGGGATCGGAGGATCGGGAGTTCCGGGTACATGTGCACCTCGGCACCGCAAACTCCGAAACCCCGACGAGAAACTGTCGTATGGTCATATAGAAACAGGTCGTATGGACCAGAGGCTTAACCAAGCGGGGCTGAGGCAACCAAAGGGGCGCGTCGAAAATTCGTTCCATCGGTGATCGGGGATTCGCGAGAACAGGGACCCTCGACACCGCAACCTCCGAAACCCCGAATCCCGATATTGAACCAGGGATTGGCATTCTGCAAGTGCAGGTTTCTGGAGATTTCTCATGTGTGGGAGATTAATTCAAATTTTTTTTTAATTTACGATAGTGGGTGTGTTACAAGTACCCTTCTTACCAGAAGGTTTTGACTTTGTCCTCTTCTTTTTCAGTACATGGATGTATACTGTCATGTATACAACTTCTTGTCTAGATAGTTTTCTCCATGTCTCAAACTAGAGACGATTTAATCTGTTGCCTCTTGCAATTGTCATTATAGCTCCCTCTTAGAGCTATCACTTGTGACCTACCCAGAACAAGAGAAACAACAAGGGAAAATAGGAGACAAGAACAATATTCTTATGATAAGAACAATAATAAAAACAAGAACGGGAACAATCGTCACAGTAGCTCCTTCTTAGAGCTATCACCTGTGACCTGCCTGATACAAGAGCCAAAACAAAATATAATAACAAGAAATAAGAACAACACTCTTCAACACTCTTCCAGTGTGTGATGAATCATTCCTCCATAGTAACCTACCCGAAACAAGAAACAAGAACAACAACCTCTCCATGGTGACCTCCATGGAATTTACAAGATAACCTGCATGGGACAAAGTCAACAACCAATAACATCTCCTAGAAGAGATCAATTTCATTTTGTAATTAAGTGCATCATTAGTACATGATGTTGACAATTACAAGTGTCACTAAACATTTGATAGCAATAGCAATAGTACAATTCTTAAAGACTTCTATTCTAACACTTACTTAGGTTTCAAAAATATAAAATATCAAACCTGATATGCAAACCTGGAGTCTAGCTACTGCTAGTCCCGTTTAAGTTGTTCTATACTGTAGGAGACATAGTCACTGTTGCCTCCAACTCTTGAGCTTCCTCTGAGTGCACTAGATCTAAGATCCCTTTGGATCTACTGTCACTACTTGGATAAATGTCCTTTTGTCAAGTGTACATACCCTCATCTTATATACAAGTGTACCATCTAGTTTTGTCTTCTAATCTAAGACATTACATCAACAACAAGAAAAAGTTAGAAATCTGAACTAGAAAGTTCAATATCCAAGAAAATGTCAACAAGCCTAAAACCCTAAAGATTCAATTTTGACGGAAAGTCGATCTGAGAGATATAGCAGGTGCACTATAGCAAGGGAAGCCGATCTATGATGGAATTTGTCCCAACCACTTTATAATAAGTGGTCAATGAGCTTGACAAGTTTAGGTCTCTGCAGCGGCAAAATGTAGTGACAAATCTCACGATCTTCCTTCCAGTGGTTAGACTGTTTTGAAGAAAACATGCTCTGATCCCATGTTAGATTTTCATTAGTTTCATTAACATTAGATTTACCATAGCATTTTTGTCTTCTTTTAGCATTCAATAATCATATACTGAAATATATAAGCAACAGATAAACAAACACAAGAAGACACAAAGATTTATCCTGGGAAAACCCCAAACTCAGGGGAAAAACCCAACCAACTTTTCTTAGCGAGAATCTTTCCAATACAACCATGAACAAGCTCTAATCACAAGAGAAAACTAACAATGAAGAAACCTTGATAACATATACTTATCTCTTGTTCTTGTCAAACCCTAGCGAGGGTAGACAACTGAGTAGCACTACAGAACTGGCGCAAGATAGGCACATCACTAGAGCAAGATAGCGTACCACAGAACTGGCACAACTGGAAACTGGTAACTGCAACTACAACTGGCACGAAGCAACTGGGCAGCACCACAAAACCTTAGCGCAACTCTTCCAGAGGTAGCACACAAGAGAAACCACCAAGAGACACCAAGAATATCCTTCCCCAAGTAGGGCACACTCTCCAAGAGAACCAAAAACCAGAAATAGCAAAACTGCTGCAACTACCTAGTGTAACTTGCAAAAGGAGAACTGTGTGTTTGTACAATTGAACTGACCCAGACTTGTATTTATACTAATCTGGGCGTCTGTTTGGGGCCGACTTCTTATTCTGGGTCTTCAAATTTACTTTATTATTTCTGTGGGCCAACTTCTTTTCCTGGAAATTATATTTCCACTTTATTATTATTTCCTGTGGGCTGACTTGTCTTCTGTGGTCTTCTATTTCACTTTATTCTTTTCCGGAGTGTTCTTCAACTGTTCAAGAAGATAGCATAAAACTGTGAATAAAGTTGTCCTTCCCTCATGTTATGTGTATGCTCATTTAGGCCAAAAGAAGAATGCATTTGCCACAATTTTGATGCTTGAACCCAATTCATCAACAAGACCATGAAGACTCAAAGAAAATGCCTCCATGTACATATCCTTGATGCTCATTGTTAAATTTTGAAATATCTTTGGATTTGTAGATGATGTAGATGTTAATCCCTGAAATGGGTTGACATTTAAAGAATAGGGAAGTAAGTACATGAGGACTTTGACTTTAGATGCTAGAGAGAGTTTGAGAAGAAAAGGAATAAGGGAAGAAGATCCTTGGCACTATTTTCAAAATTTTAAGTGGTCCTTGTTACCACACAAACCAACACCTTTAGCTTAAAGTCCTAAATATGGATGTTAGCCTTGTGGAGCTCAGGAGGTTAGCCATTGTCACCTCACCAACTCTCCTCTTTCTTTAGACAAAGGGAAGACCTAAGTCAAGGGGGGTATCCCTAAAAGTCAACTAGGCTCACTTCGTGCAGTAGGAGTGGGAGTGGGAGTAGAGAGAACCTAGCAACAATGCAAAATGGAAACGATGAAATACATAAGACGGGCTTGGGGTGATGAGTGAAAGAGAGACCAGTGCCTCACCTACTTGGGCTATGTAGTCACTTAGGCAATTTCAAAACGACAAGTCAATGGTTTATAGGCAGCCATGTGACGTGTTCTAAACATTTAAACTTGGTTCAACGATTGGTTTTGGTGATTAGGATTTTACAAGATAAATGAGGGAGAGGGTCACTTAAGATCCACTACTCAAAGCAAGTGTAAGGTAGCCCCTTACTCCAAGACTGTATACATACATACCTACTACTTAAATATAGCATATGAGTTGTTGTGATCTTAAAGGGAAGAAGACTTGAGAGCATAGGACGCGAGTTAACTACATCACTATAGATTCCCCCAACGTAGCAAGGTGCTCCTCTATGGCCTTATTTGCCTCTGACATTCAAAATCCTACAAAAAAAGCTTCTAACCTCTAAGTATTTTCCCTAGAATATACCCATAAATAAAATTACATAAAATACAACATCACTTACACATATAAGAGACAAATCCCCAAACTTGGAGCTAGCTTGCTCACGAGTACTTCCATTACTCTATTATTCCAATCCATGTTACAAATGGAGTGAGCAAATCCCTATACATTACAGATTTGAGCTCCAACTCCTCATACAATTTCTCTTAGATTGTCCTGCATATTTCCAAATTAGATCCCAATTTAAAAATGTTTTCCACAATACAAACCTTCCTAACCTCCTAAGTCATCAAAACTATGGTGATCTTGGAACGCTTCTCTCAAAGATTTTTTAGCACAATTTTTTTCTTTTAAAGAAATCAAAGTAATCTCTTACCTTCTTAAGGTCCGATAGACCAATTGGTCTCAATGGACTTTAATCATCATCATCATCCTCAATAAAAAACGATTTATTTTCCTACATCCAATTTCTCTCCAAGGAATACAATAAAAATAAGATCCTTAACTATTTTCTTATTAAAAATAGCAAGAAGTTTGTTGAGCTCTCAACTTCCTCCAATATAATACTCTAAGAAAACAAAAATACTATTATTCCCTCTAACTAACTCCAACAACCCAGTCAACAAATGATAAAACAAGGAGTTAGTTGCAACTTCTTTCCAAATATAACCAATGAACTAACTTCTTCAACTAATTCACCCAAAATAACATGATAATACAACCACCTCCTCGAAGTGTTAACCATGTAATTACCTCCAAGAACGATGGATTGATTGATTTTAGTGACATCCACGAGGCTTAACAACCTAAGGGACCAAGAAAATAACAACCCTAACTCATCTTCACACTCTTTTCAATGTCGGATCTTCTGCTATGAATCTTGACTAGAAGACTAGCAATCTAGTTGATCTTATCCAGGTTAAATAGCTGGTGCATGTTGTCGACCTTTAAACTGCTTTCATATTAACTGTGGATATCCTCGTATGCTGCAATCATTATATAGTGACTGTGGATGTCGACATGTGCCATCGTACGGGTTCAAAGTCTGAAGTCGGCTGAATGACTAAATCAAATGAGCCAAGGAAAGGGGGCAGCCCCATGCAACGACTAGTTCGCGGCCTCCACAGATTAATCTGTTGAATAAAATCAGATTTAATGCAACTTCGACTTGCACATTTAAGAGAATCAAACCGAGGCTCCATAAAAACAGCGGGGCGGCGGCCCCATGTATGACGTTATACGATACATTTGCATGAGACAGCGGCTTAATTCAAGTGTGTGATACGACTTGGATGAATGGTTTCATGTGAAACGACCCCATCAAAGTCGTAGGGCATCCCTTTTTTTTTACGTCAAACCATGAAACAAGTATGATGAAGGGGGCGGCCCCATGTCCATGTCACCCCTCCATCTTAAGCAATGGTCAACGGCTCCATGGAGACAATTTAGATTGGCATGTAACCAATCGGATTTGAACCTTAGTCTTGTCCGATTCATAGCTTATAAATCTTAATGGCTACCCATGTCCATGTCAATGTCACCCCTCCATATGAAGCAGCAATGGTCAACGGCTCCATGGTGACAATTTAAATTGGCGTACTATGGCTCCATATCCGCTAATTCCCAAGGGACTCGACTTCAATTATAGGTGCCTTATATGTGAGCCATCATACAAGTCCAGGAAGGGGTCGCTTCTTATGATGGGACATCACCCCATGGACCCACGGTTTTTTTCATCCATATTACATACTTCAATCTTATGTTTGTCATATTATGTTTTTGCTTAGTGAAGGGAACAAGTGGGCGGCTCCTCTAGGATGATGTCATGCTCACAAAGTTACATGAACTTAGGCTTTCACTTTATTAAAGTGGAGATGCCCCTTATTAAAATGATTTATCCATCACATAAATGCAAATCTTCATTATGCAAAAAAGGGGTGCCTTTATAATACTCTTCACCTCCATCCATCCATCTTTAAAAGGGACCCCCTTTATTAAAATACTTTCACTTTGGTTTTTTTTTCATATACATAATTACAATGTATAAAATAATTGAGTACTCCTTTTTGGAAGGTCATAATTTCATCAATCCAACAATGCCATTATCAAGTCTTCACACAAATCAAGCATTCATGAAGAGAGAACCAAGCACCACCACATAAGTCACTTTGAAACCTGTATGTTCAACCATCCTAGTGGAAGATTTTGCCATCAACAACCTGCAAGTTAACCCTGCAAACATAATTGTCACTTATGTGTATATGAGAGGCAACAGTCCCAAATGGAATTTGGGCGTAGTTGGGCGAACAAGTTCCACAACCTACTCTTGTTATTCTTTGTTGGATATTGCACATTGGGTCCATGGTCTTCTCATGATCTGCAAACCTTGATCGACAACTTCACTCTTATGTGCTTTGGAACTCCTTGGTTGCCTACAGACTCTGAGTTCTTGTAGAATCAATCTAGGAGTTTTATACTTAGATTACCAACATGACTTGCTAAGGGACATAAATGATGAAGGGTAAGTTTCTACTATAATATATTTGATTCTAATATATGATTAGTCCATTCTTTATCCTCCATTAGTCTCCTTTATTGTTTTGTATATCATGCTAGAGTTACTACATACATGGGTCATTCATGTAGTCTTGCAGGATTTCTATATCCAAACAGGTTCATTGACAAAAATGTCAATTGGGTGGAGTTTTTATATAGAAGATTGTTACAACAAAAACTAGCACTCAAGGTGAAAAATTCCCAACCACCAAGGTGCAATCTCAAGTTGACCTTAGGAAGGCTACCCATTATCACCATATCAACTCTTCCCCTCACTTTAGGCTAGCTCTTCTCTAGCACAAGGGGGGCTTCCCTAATGTAAGTTTAAGTCCAAGGTTGAAGGTGTGAAATGTAATGTTTTAGGACTTAAATTAAATCTTCTTTGTGATTTGGTTATGTGTTTTAAGCAATGTAGGTTTCAGATTTACAAACCAAAGTGCAAGTCCAGTATAGAGGAATATGAATGAGGTGCCTAGATTTGTTACAAATCTTATTTTAAGTAAGGTTATTATGGCTGTAATTTTCATATTTTCATTTGTGATGGTGCATGCATTTTTGGATTCTTGATGCTACTATCTTTTGTGTCTAGTTTTGACACTTGAAACTACAATTGCATCACACAGAGAGTGTTAATGTTTTCATAGTTGCGGGAGGTATTAACCTCCAAGTGTAACCTTTATACTTAGAATAGAATATTCTGGGAGTAAGAGAACCCTTAAACAAATGTGTGAAAACCCTAGAAGACAAGTCGGCTCAAGGAGAATATTATTAAGGTATTCAAAGGCTCCAGAAAGAGAAGTCGGCCCCAGTCACTTGGATAGGCTAATATAAATAGGGAGGCACTTAGCTCATTTGGATACACACACTCACTCACTCACAAGAACTAGTGCGCAAGTCTAAGGAGCAACAACTGCAACAACTAGTGCACAAGTCTAAGGAGCAACAGCTGCAGCAGAAGAGGGTGCAAGTCTGGAGAGAGTAGTGCAACAATTGTTGTGGAGTATTCTCAGTCTTTCTGGTATCTTTCTTGTGCGCATCTCTTGGTAAAGGTACGCTTCTTTTAATAGAGGTGCATTCTCTTGGTATTGTGTTGTTGTTGCTATAGTGATATTTCTGGTTAGAGTTTATCTGTTGGTTCTAGTGTGGACTTGCCGAAATCATTCTATCTAAGAAAAGGTTATTGTGCTCGGGGGTGGCATAGTGAATGCCTATGGTTGGGTGACAATGATGTGACATTGTCTATGGTTAAACGAGCATACCAAAATTTTAACATGGTACCAGAGTTGGTTTCCTTCATAACAGTCTAACCATTGGAAGGAAGATCCTCAGTTTCCCCCATTGTCAAGCTCGTTGAGCACTTATTGAACCCACTAAGAAGGTCGCCTAAGGAGGGGGCATCTTTTCCCCAGATTAGATCTACAATCTTTCGAAGTTGAAGAGTTAGTGGGAGATGAGGCATCACCAGTTGCAGTGCCAGTTGCAACACCAATTGCGGTACCAGTTGCAGTTCCTCTGGTCCAGTGAAGTTTCTGGTAACTCGTTGAGAAACTTGTTGAAAGGATGCTGAAATTATTCTTTCCCTAGATCAACTCGCTAGCTATTCTTCCGACAGTTAGGGTTTCTAGTTTTGAAGCAGTAGCAAACCCTTACCCAAGTTCGTTGGGCACTTTCAGTAAAGTGTTGGGCCTAATTTTTAGTTGTCCTAGTATGCCCTACCCTAGCACATCTCCAGCTATCTTCAGATTGCAAGTTGGAGCACTTTGAAATTTTTGGGTTCGTCATTACTTGCCGCTGCTGTCGGATGGTGTCGTTTCCTGCCGTTGTTTGTCACTGTTTCCGGAGGTATGTACTTGTATATGTTTAAACTGTATCACTATCTTGACAGTGTTTGCAGAAGAAGGGATCTTTTGTCCAAGCAAAAATCATAGATCCAGAGGGATCTCGGATCCAGCACATTCAGAGGAACAACGCATTCTAGGTTTGAATGTTTTGATATGCCTCTAGCTGTCATGGAATTGTTGTGATCTTATGAACATCTAGCTGTATTTTTATCTATTGAAGTCAAACATCTGGTCAAATTTAAAGTTATAAGTTGACTTTATTCAAAATATTAGATTGATTAAGGTTGAGTTTTTAGATTGTACTTACATTATATTCCCTAATTGAGATTTCTGTCAAGAAAGCATATTGTCTTAGTACAAGAGACAAGTTGGAGAGAATACTTGTCATCTTGAGTGAAGGAGACTCGGAAGAAAAGCAACAACACTCATTCTTGCAGATAAGACTCCAGGTTCCAGATTTGATTGATTAAATTGATAAGTTCCCAATTTGCACATATCAAGTTTGATAATTTCTACATTACAAGTAAACACTATAGTTGTGACAACAATTTTTGAAAGGTTTTATTGCTAGATACAATGAATACTTGGCAGCATGTGAGTACTATTGATATAAATGCTTATTGTACTTGTTTGCAAGATGAACGAACATCTCCTCTAGGAGATATTTCTTGTTTTACTTCCAGGAAGATCACCTTGGTAATGCTATGATGATTACCATGAAATTGTCTTTTATTCTTATTGACATAGACATGTTCTTATGAAAATGCTATTATATTGGAAATACTTTTGCTCTTATTGCTCTTGTATCGGGCAGGTTACCATGAAGGAATGATTGGTCACAACACTGGAAGAGTATTGTTCCTATTTCTTATTATTGCATTTTTATTTTGGCTCTTGTTCCATGCAGGTCACAAATGATAGCTCGGAGAAGGAGCTACTGTGACGATTGTTCTCATTATTGTTTTTATTATTATTATAAGAGTATTATTCTTGTCTATTGTTTTCCCTTGTTGTTGGTCTTGTTCTGGGAAGGTCACATGTAATAACTCTGAGGGGAGCTATAGTGACGGTTGCAGGAGGCAACATATTAGATGGTTTCTAGTTTGAGATATGGAGTAGACTATCCAGATAAGAAGTTGTATACATCCATGCACCGAAGAAAAAGAGGGCGAAGTTAAAACCTTCTGGCAAGAAGGATACTTTTGCGAGATACATAGTATCTCATATGGAGATTGATTGTAAAGAGCAGAAGGCTCTAAAGATGACCGAACAAATCCCTCTATTTCAGTTGATCACTCCTCATATCATCAGGAAGAGTTAGTAGATCCATAAGGGCATGTTATCACGCAATTTGTTTTTAGGTCACAGGCTACAGGATAGTTGACAAACTGGCGTAATAGGAACCTTCCCCACCCAATGTCACCTCGATGGGGAGGTTCTTTCTTTTTAGGGAGGTTAGCCCAGGGGAGACGTCCCCGGTAACCTGGGGTTCGAAAAGGCAAAGAATAAAAGGTCAAGAGTTAAGTTTTTCCCTCCTCGCAGGTTACCACCAGTATCAGATAATCCGGCTAATCAGCCAATAAACAAGTGAAGTCCCTGTTGAGAACACCTGCCCGGAACAAGACAATAACAACACAATATGTATATTTGCGGTTTATAATTCAAAGGGTTAGTACTTCTTGACTATCTGATTTAATTTAATAAGCAAAGTAGTAGATAAGATGAGGTCAATGTTCTGCTAAATAACCTATGCAAGATTACCAATTCATCAATATCTATAAAAATGACCAAGCCAATAGTATTTTCAATCAACCATTGTTCAATAAATGCTTGACGTCATCATTTAATTGCTTAATTATTAGTCAAAAAGGTTGTTGCGTCAGGTATGACGTCAACCTAGGTTAGTAGCGTTAGGGTTAGTTAGGGTTTCAAAAAAAATAAATTAAAGTTTGAAAGATGATTTTGTACACCTAAAGCTCAACGTTGGAGAAATTACCAGTGCCTTAGGGTAAATGGAGTCAAAGCAAGGGAAAAAAGTCTTGGGAGGACTCAAACTTAGAGACTGGAAAGTAGGGTTCCAAGGTGCTGCAATGGCAGGGCCTTAGAATCAAAACCCTAAGGGAAGGAGGCTCACTCCGGTGTTGCTTAAGCAAGGTCTCATGCTCCTTCCTCTTTCTCTAAATACACTTGGCAAAACGGTTAGCTTCAAAGTATAGATTTAAGGGGGAAAGTGTTGTAGGGGCAAGGCTTTCAAACCCTAGAAGGTGAAAACCCTAGGTGTAGATTCAACTAGGCCTAGCACGTCTCCTCTTTTCAACCTACAACTTCACCGCTAGCTCAGAAAAAGGGAGAAAAAGTGTAGCAATGGCTAGGCTATGTCTTCCTTCTTCAATGGCTAAAACTATTTCTCAGACAAGGGGACATATAGCAATGACCTACTTGTGTGCTTGCTACCTAGGGTTTCAAGATTCAGAAATATAATAGCAAATGCAAGAAATTAAGCCTACAACCATTCACTTAAGAAGTTTTGCATGAAAAATTTACTTACATATCATGAAGAATGCATAATCAAACCCTAGTTGTAAACCTTCCTTGAGAGAAACACCATATATGCAAAGAGAAATCCTCCAAGAAGAGTTGCGCCTCACTTGAAACACCAAAAATACCAAATAAAGGCTAAAAGATAGTCTCTCACAAGAGAGTGAGTTGTGTTCTTGTTAAAATGAGGAAAAAACGTCCTCAATATATACCAATCCATGACCTTTTGATTACAAAATAGGTCATTAAAACAGCCGACAAGGCTGACTACAAAATTTACACTGTTTTTTCATTAAATGCTAGACAAATGACATAAAATGAGCAAAAGATGGGACGTCAAGCCCTTCTGAGGGAGATGTTGGCCCTTTTTGGGCATATCCAGCATCCATAAGTGATACATTAGCCCTTCTAGGGCTCCTCCAAGCTTCCACACGTGCCAATAACCTCAACACACTGCCACACGACCAAGATAACGTCCAGCTCTTCTAGGTGACGTCCTGTCCATCAAGGGGCAAACGTTCCATCTGAAGTGGGTGATTCCCCTTAGGTTGGGCTCAGCCAAAGTGTCCTGGGTGGAACGTCCTTCTTTCTTCATGTGCAAAGGCTCATCATAACGTTGTCCTATCTCTGCCATCCCAACAACCATCTGATGGGCTCTTCAGCCCCATGGAGGTCCGAGCTAATCATATCCCCATGTGTACCGGTCCACTGGTACCTGTCCGTCCGGTATGGTCCTACACATCAAAAACTTCTCCCTCCATGGGATTATTAGTCCTCGAAATCATAGCAATGTCAATCATATCTCATCATTAAATTTATCAAATACATGCATAAAACCCCTAGCAATC
>JASDQU010211508.1:0-18521 GCA_032191745.1 Picea mariana | reverse complement strand
ACAAAAAATAATGAGTCATATTTACATCAAAAACTATTGGGTCCATTACCCAAACCTTTGTGCTACGGGTCTTTCTTCAAGGGTTGACATCAATTACAACCAACCTTAATCAACAATCTCCCCCTTTGGCATTGATGGAAACACTCTGATGCAACACTGAAATCATATCACTCATGATCCCCCTGAAACCATGCCTCTTTCCTCTGCATTTGATAAATGTGATCCTCCTGGAACCATGCCTCTATCCTCTGCATCTGATAAATCTCTCCCCCTTTGTCATCAATGGCAAAGGTATCTTTCCATCCGGGGCTGCTCCCCCTGACAGACTGTCCTCTTATGGTGCTTCCTCGTGTACATCTAAGACATATAAGATACGAATTCAAAAAGCATTCAAAAAGAATTCATTTTTGGAGTAGAAATAACTCCAAGTCTTTGACGAAGATATTCAAAGGCTTCCCGTGGAAGTGGTTTTGTAAAGATGTCTGTCACTTATTCTTTTGTGCCCACATACTCAACTCTGATATTCTTTTCTGCAACTTGTTCCCATAGAAAGTGATACTTGATTGGAATGTGCTTAGTCTTGGAGTGCATCACCGGGTTTTTTGAGATACTAATGGCACTTGTATTATCACAATATATTGGAATGGGCTTATCATACTCAACCTGTATATCTGTCAAAGTTTGTTTCATCCAAAGAACATGTATACAATATGTTGTTGCTACAATATACTCTGCCTCAACTGTAGATAGAGATATCGATGATTGTTTCTTGCTTAGCCATGATACCAAAGACTCACCTAAGTAGAATGTTTCTCCATTGGTGCTTCGTCGGTCATCAATACAACCTGTCCAATCTGCATCTGTGTAGGCAATAAGTGATAGATCTTTTCCTTTTGGATACCATAATCCAAACTCTTCTGTTCCTTTGAGATATCTGAAGATCCTCTTTACTACTAATACATGTGATTCCTTTGGTGCTGAATGAAATCGTGCCACCTGTCCAACTGCATGCATTACATCTGGTCTAGATGTTGTCACATATAGTAGGCTGCCAATCATTGACCTATATTTCCTCTGATCTGTAGACTTTGAATCATTATCTTTTCTCAACTTACAACTGGTTTGCATGGGAGTGATAACTGGTTTGCAATCTTCCATTCTGAACCTCTTTATCATTTCTCTGATATACTTGGTTTGAGAAATAAAAATTCCTTGGTTGTTTTGACGTATCTAAAGTCCCAGAAAGAAGGATAGTTCTCCAAGTAACGACATTTCAAATTCATTCTGCATGTCTTTTGCAAATTTCTGGCTTAACCTATCATCATCACTACCAAAAATAATATCATCAACATAAACTTCAATTAATAAAATATTACCTTGACTTACCTTGATGTAGAGGTTGTTGTCTGCACTTCCTTTTTTGAACCCTGCCTACTGCAGATACTTATCCAGTCTGGAGTACCATGCTCTAGGAGCCTGTTTTAGACCATACAGGGCCTTCTTTAATTAACACACATAGTCTATGTTCTCTGACAACTGAAATCCTTCCGGTTGTTCAATGTAGACTTCTTCTTCAAGTTTCCCATTCAGAAAAGCTGATTTTACATCCATCTGATATACTTTAACATTTTTGGAGCATGCATAAGCTAAAACCAAACATATTGCTTCCATTCTGGCAATTGGGGAAAATGTCTCTTCAAAGTTGATTCCTTCAATCTATGCATATCCTTTACATACCAATCTAGCTTTGTTCCTTGTAACCTGGCCATCTTCATTCAATTTATTTCTTGAAAACCCATTTTTGTCAATCACATTCTTATTCTTTGGTATTGGAACCAATTCCCAAGTGTCATTTTTCTCTATTTAATCCAATTCTTCATCCATGGCCTTATTCCAAAATTCATCCTTGTTGGCTTCTTCAAAACCATTTGGTTCGTTTGTAGATCGGAGTGCTAGGTGTATTTGTTCTGGTGAACAGATTCTTCTTCTAGTCTCAACTCCTGCATCTTTGTTCCTGATAATTTGATCTGAAGGATGATTCTTTTGTACTCATTTACTGGGTGTCTTTGGAGATACTTGTTGGACTTGCTCTTCTGCTTCTATCAGATTCTCTTCATCTTCATCTTCTACTTCTTTTTCATCTTCTTCTTTGAAAAGTTGTTCCATTGATTTGTTTTCTTCTTCCTTTGATTCTGGTCTACCTGTTTCATCAATTGTTACATTGATGCTTTCCACAACTTTTTTTAATCTTAGATTGTAACACTTGTATGTTTTCCTTGTACTTCAGTAACCAACAAGTATTCCTTTGTCCGCACGAGAGTCAAACTTTCCCATTATGCCATCTTCTCTTTTGATGTAGCATTTGCTTCCAAAAACTCTGAAGTGCTTCACATTTGTTGGTCTTCCTATCCATAGCTCATAGGGAGTTTTATCAGTGTTGTTTCTGAGCATTACTCTATTTTGAATGTGAACTGATGTATGCACTACCTATGTCCAAAAAAATATCTGTCAATTTGTAATCCATTAGTATTGTTTGAGCCATTTCCTATGTAATTATCATCCATTACGATAATGTTCCTTTGTCTTTGAACCATTCTCTGAACCAATCTATGAATCCATTCTCTCATCCACTATCATATATCTATTAAAACCTGCTAAGTCTTCTTACAAATCCATCTATGTCCATACTATCCAAGACTCTACTTGCACAACTGTCCATAATGCTAATCCATTTATCATTATACTATCAAACTATACTTATGCTAACTAATTGCTCTGAATATGTCTTCTCAAATTCTGCAAGCTGCTCGAAGGATGGTTCTTTGGTCTGTCACAGATATCGCATAGAATCCCCCTATATAATATTCATATTATTTGGGAGTCTCTAAGATGGATGGCTTCGAACAATTCCTTCTCTGATGTGTATTCATCATCATCTTTATTGGTAGATTTATTATCTCTCTGAGCTGTGACTTCTTTCTTTCTATCTGTGGATTCATCTTTCACTACAATGTTTGAAAGTAAAATCTCTTGAACCTGTTCCTTATTTACCTGTCCTTCCTTTCTTTCAGTTATTTTCCAAAACTTTTTGTATCTAACATCTTTCCTTTTCTCTGTAGAATTTTCTTCATCTCGTTTTATTTTCAATCTTGCGATCTCTGGTACCTAGTCTTTGTTCACCTGTTCTTTCTGTTTTCTTATCCATACTTTCTTATATATGATATCAGTATTGTCTTTCATGGAAGTATCGATCATGCTTCTACAATCACTGGCTATGTGTCCATAGTTATGAAATTTGTAACACTCAATGTTATGTGCGACCACATAGGCACGGTCTGCTTGAACATTTATTTTATAATCCCTGCAATCTGCAACCTTATGTCCAAAGTTAGTACAATAAAAACAATGACCATAAAATAAATTTTCACACCTGGGAGTGAATGATCTTCTTTGTGGCGTAGTCCTTCTGAATTTTTTCTTTGACTGATCATGATCATGATTGAAGCTTTTTTGTGGCTTGAACATGGATGGTATTCTTGAAGATGTATCTTCAATAGTTTTCTTAGATTCTGGTTGACCATGATTCCTTCCTTTGAGTACTTCTGCATAACTTTTTCTATTTTCTTCATTCTTCTTTTCTAGCAACATAGAGTGCTTCTCTTCATTCTCTACAAATGATGTGGATGTTTCTATCTCTTCAACTCTCTTGTTGAGCTTGTCGATTTTGACTCTTAGTGTGAAAACTTCTTCTTCAAGATTCTTAACCTCTTCTTCTTTTTTCATTATCTAGGACTTCATGACCTCTTATGTTCTTATTGCTTCTTCAAGTTGGATTTTAAATGCAATTATTTCTTCTTCCATTCTTCTCTCTTCTTGACCAAACTCTTCCTCAAGTTGGTTTAAATAATTGGTTCTTTCCTTGAGATGATCCATCAATATCTTTTCTCTCTTTTCCGCGTCTTCCTTTTGTGCTTCTATGTTGGATTCTAAACATTTCTTTTGATATTCTAGAGTTTCTTCAATTCTTCTGGCCTCTTCTAGTTGAGCTCTTAAATTCTTGATGACCTGCTGATCCTTTTCAGAACCTTGAACAATTTGCTTTTGCTTCATCAATTCTTTCTTGGATGACTTTTTTTCTTCTCTTTCTTTCCTTAGATATTTAATTGCACTGATCAATTTTTCTTTGTAATCAACTTCTGCTTCATCATACTCTTCCTCTTTCGAATCTGTCTGACATGATGAGAATATTTCTTCTTGTTTTGTATCTACATATTCTTTGGCATTTTCTAAATCTACGATGGGTGAAGAATATATGTCATGTAACTTATCCCAAAGTTCTTTGGCTGATGAACATTTACCAACCTTTTCTCTTACCGGTTTAGGTAATCCTTCCCAGATGAAATCCATTGCTATTTTGTTATTCTTCTTCAATTCCTTCTTGGTTGCAGTGTTTTCCCTTTTTGAACTATCATATTCTATAACAACTAATAGCCAAATATAATGTCCCTGTGCCTGTAAAAATACTTTCGTCCTTCTCCTCCACATCTCATACTTAAAACCATTATGACCGTTAAACATTGGTACTCCATTCTCATAATAATCCATGATCTCCTTCCAGTGGTTAAACTGTTTCCTGAAGGAACCTTGCTCTGATTCCAATTGTTGGATTACTGAGAGGGGGGGGTGAATCAATAATAGAGCAATTTAGTCCCTTTTAACCATATAATCCAAGTGTTATATCAATGAAGCATTATTATCCAATAATTGAAGAGTAAATAAGCAATGAACAAATGAACAATCATACACATGCATAGTACACCAGTGTTTTACGCGGAAACCCAAATCGGGAGAAAACCACGAAATGCTTTTTCTTATATTTCTTGAAGAATTACATTCATTGGAAGCACCAACTTCCTTTGTTTTCCAGCTGCAACTAGAAGGAGGCTCCAACCCCCTAGTTTCTCAGGCTACAACCTGAGAGAAGCTCCAACTCCCCAATTCTCTGGCTACAACCAAAAGGAGGCTACAACCCCCTATGTTCTCCGGCTACAACTGGAAGGTGGATACAACCACCTGTCCTTCCCCCGTCCTGCCACCCTAAAGTAGAAGTAGAATGATGGATCCACTGTCACACTATCACTATGAGATATACCATTGTAAAACTATACCAATAAATTTGAACCATGCATCAACCTATACCTCAACCTGTAATCAACCTGTAACATAAACAAGTACATCAACCATGCACCAACCTGTAATCAACCTGTACCATAAACAAGTGCATCAACCATGCACCAACCTGTAATCAACCTGTACCATAAACAAGTGCATCATTCATGCACGAACCTGTAATCAACCTTTACTATAAACAAGTGCATCAACCATGCACCAACCTGTAATCAACCTATAACATAAACAGGTGCATCAACCATGCACCAACTTGTAATCAAACTGTACCATAAACAAGTGCATCAACCATGCACCAACCTGTAATCAACTTGTACCATAAATAATTGCATCCAACCATGTACCAGGTATGTACCAATCATGTGTCAACTACTCATCAATATGTACCAACATCATCAACTATACACCTCATGTATGTGCCAACTCATCAACTACTTGTCTCAACCATGTACCTCAACCAAAATCCCTCATTAGTTTCATCATCCAAATCTGATTTTTAGCTCTGTAATAGATCTGGTGTATATGATCACATTCCTACAAACCTTCCTTAACTTAAAAAAAAAAAAGACTAGCATTTTCATCAAACTTTTCTTTAGTCTCACATGCCTAGTTTTGGATTAGTCAACAACCCTAACTTGAAGTAATCATAACTTTGAACCTATAATGTATAAAGATCTAAAACTCATACACAATGTTCTTCAGTGTGTTTTATGAAATTACTCCAAGTGTCACTACTTGTAACCTCTCAGAAAAGGAGTTATAGCAAAAATGGCATACCTTGTTGAATTCTAGCGTATTCTAGAGAGCGACCTTGTAGAGTGTGCCCCACACACAATATTTGATGCAATGATATGAAACTATTACACAACATACTATATATTGTACCCTAACCAAAAACTTTGGTATCACTAAATTTGGATCTGTTATGAAGAAGGTATGACATTTTTACCCGAAACACCTGATTTTGACTAGTTTCAGGAYTGGCCACAAACCCTATTTTCCACGGAGTGTAACTCCAAAAATGAAATGACCCACAAGATGAAATATTTTTTCCTAGATACTTGGATATGTTTTCTCACTTTCATAGCAATTTCAGRATCTGAATCATTATAGAAAAAAAAATTATAGCAAAAATGGTGAGATGACATGAAAATAACATACCTTAGAAAGCACCATCAAAAGAATTTATCCTTCCTTGCATTTCAACCTTCTTTTCTTCACCTTCACTCAGAATTCTAGTTTAGATATCCTTGGTTACCTCAGACACATATAGATATTCAATATGCTCAAGTTTGATTCAAATGAGAGAGCCGTGCCTCTTATTTATACTCTCCAAGTAGCTTCCTTAAAAACATCTTCTAGGTCACTTGACCTACTTTCCTTATTTTAGGGTTGGGTCCACTTCTAATTTCTCCGTTAAATTTATTATTGAAATAATTTATTTTGTATTCACTTTGAATTATAATACACTCATCACTTCACTTTATTATTTACCTTTTAAAATCTCTTAAACCACTTTGATTACTTTGACCTTTTGGGGCTTCTAGATGACATATGAGGGTCCTCCAACTTCGTAAGGCCATAACTCGCAAACCGTGAGGAGGTATGTGACATTCTACATACCACCAGAAATGGCATGACATGTACTATCCATATAGAATAGTATTATCTAAAAATATGTCATAACTCATACCATTACCCATCAAACAAACTTGGGTCCATTACCCAAACCTGTGGTCTCCAACTTCTCATGGCCATAACTCTCTAGCCATGAGGAATTATGTGACGTTCCACATACCACCGGAAATGAAATGACAAACACTATCAATTTAGGATATTTTCCCTGACAAAATCACGTTCCTTCATCTCATTATTCCACAATTAAGCATGGGTTCTCTTACTCCACAAAGCATCTTCCCGTGAGGGATTTCACCATAAGGGAACCACTTTGGAGTTCATCCATATTTACTTCTTATCAACCATGAAAAAAAATAATGATTCATATTTACATCAAACACTATTGGGTCCATTACCCAAACCTTTGTGCTATGGGTCTTTCTTCAATGGTTGACATCAATGACAACCAACCTTAATCAACATAAACCTTTCTTGGGGAAGTGTCTTTTGGAAAGATTGGTTCTTAGGCTGTGGAGTCACCAAATTAACTTTATGAAAATCTCATCGATAGTGAAAATGGAACTTCCCTCAAATGGAGTCTCTAGAAAAGATAAAGGTAAAGGCTTTGGGATAGAATTTCCAAGTGTCATTATGGGATCGGGAAGGATTCAAAATCCTCCCTAGAAATGACACCAAAAATTGGTATTGCACAGTCTATAGTTTGGGAAAATCCCAACCCAAGCAGCAAGTGTGTGACACAACTAGGGACACCTATCATTGTCACCTCAATATATACCCCCCTTGTTTTAGTGATAGAAAAGTACAACATGAGGGAGGCTTCTAAGGTGACCCTGGGGGGATTACAAGGGGAGAGGGTAGGATATGAAGGGAAGAACCCTATAGGTCTTGAGGCTTGATGGAGGATGAGTATAGGTCAAGAAAAAGGATTCCAATTCATAGTACCTACAAAAACGATGTTAGAAAACCCAAAATAATACAATATATGATAAAATAAGCCTTAATACAAGAGGTAAATAATCAAGAAACCTTTATGTCCCAAAATTGTATCATCTAATAGTGATATATAAAAAAAAAATTAAAGTTATAAGAGCTGCAAATTAGATCATAAAAATCAGAAATTGATATTGGATAAGAAATATTATATACTCCAATGTTTAAACCAAGATTTTGATGTCAAATGAGTGTTGTAAAAGAGTGTTATCAACAAAGAATTATGGCATCCATATGGTTGTGTTGACGGGTTTGAATGTCCTATCAAGCAGGAAAGGGAAAATGCTCGATGGTTGGTCCCAATTAGACCTACTCTCTCTTGGTGTAACATTTCCAACGTGTATACGGGCCTTGTTGTCATTTAGAATTAAAAGAAGAAAAATGGGAAAGACATCAGACTTCCCCCCAAAGAGTTCTAATTAATCATAATAATAATCTAGTTGAAAGTAAATTGTTCTAATCTAACTACTTCTAACCTATATCGGGAGAAAAATTAAAAGAATGAGTATAGTGAAAGGTAATACCATCATAACAAAAAGTAGTTCATGTATTCTAATGATAAATGAAAAAAAAAACTACGGATACACTGATAAATAGTTGTACAATACATCCATAAAATCATTTATGTACCCACAAGGAAACATGTGATATCATGAGCAAACATAACAGAGTGCAAAATAGTTCATACAATAGAATCCTATCTACTTAGCTAGAAGATAAATACACAAAGAATAATCTAATATGCATTCACCAAACTCACAAATTTATGAAATGCCTCTTTCTCTTTATTCCCTCAAACGTAATAGTACCATCTTATCTTTACAAAGGAAAAAATTCCCTTTTACATTCAACGAGATCTCTTTTATAAAACAAGAGAGACTCTTCAGTTCTCATAGTTGTTCATTTCATTTTCCCCTTTGTTTTGTCTTTTTTACATTCCAAAATTCTTTTTCATTTTTGAAAATGTAGATGTAGTAGTTACAAATGGAATATGAAGAGACCCATGGGTGGTTACATTCTCCCTATGGAAATTTACAAATGATATTATTTAAAAAATATTATTCACTCAACTTGTGGGTGTTATCTTTTGTTCCTCGAGACATTCTGGGTGTTTTTTTTTGTTTTACTCCTGATTAATATCTTCTGATATTATTCTCCTTTGTATTTTATTTCCATTGATCTATCTCTAGTAAGATTTCATTGTCTGTAATTTGAGACATGACTATCTGAAGTCTGCATAGCCCGTTCTTTAGTCGAATTCATGTTTCTTATGTGTTTCACATTTTCGAAAAATTTCCACTAAGTATCTACCAACACTTTCTATCCCATTCTCTTCTTATCTATTAAATATTTCCATCGAACCATATTGAGCATGATTTCATTTCCCATAACTCTAGATATGGCTTTTTGAAGTTTGCACAATGAGTTTTGCCCCTAAATCCATGTTCTATTATTTTCTGCATTTTTTTACATTTTCTATCACATGTCTGTCTTGGAGATCTTTGTCACTGAATTCCTCTATCTAATACATTTCCAACAAGGTATCATGGACCCAATTCTAACACATGTATCCCAGGTTATGCTTGTCTAAAACATGTTGCTCAACGACTGTCGATTAAGCTTGTTGGTGAATCTAGACCGTTGATCCTCAACCTGCAAAAAAGAAATCGCACATGCATAAGAGAGTTCAACAATCAATGATTTAAATGGTTTTTCCCCTATATATATTTTGAATAAGAACCTGGGTGGGCATGGGACCYGTGGCTTGCAGTATAATTTTAGCTAATTTTCCCTATTTGTTTTTGTAAATTAGGAAAAATATTAAAAAAAAAAGGTTAAATTACAAATTAAAAAAAAAATGAACAAAATTATTTACATTAGTCTACACTATTTACAATTATTAACAAAGTTAATAAATTAAAACTAATATACAAATAAAATTAAAATTAAACTATTGTAATTATCCCCATAAATTTGAAAATAAAAATGACCGAAATTAAAACTAATAAAATAATATTAATTATCCTAACCCCTCTAGATTTGAACCTATGACCTTGAAGCAAGAAACACATGTTTTTAACCATTCATCCCATTCAAGTTACTTACTCTTATTACCTACATGAAACTACTAAATAATGAAAATTAATAAATAAAAATAAAAAATAAAACAAATAAAATAAAAAATAAAATAATAATAATAATAATAATAATAATAATAATATCTTCCCATCCTATTATCATGGACATAGTCCTTGCGATATAAAATCCCACTGAGCTCTCACTCCACTCCACACTCTCTATGACGATCAACAGTCACTTCCGAAAATCACTTCAAACTCCCGACGATGAGTTCACTCCTGACGATGAGGGATTCCTATGGGATTTTCATTTAATATTCAAATATAAACATTTCACACTTTTCCAAAAATATATATTATAATAAAGGTTAATGGGTGCATGGTCTTCAAGGTCATATATTAAAATAATACTTTAAATACAATATATTAAAGGCTTGGTCGTCATCGGGTTTGGGGTAAAGGAGATATAAAAAGTAAAATCTGATGGTAAATCCTACGACATGGGGTCGAGGATATCCCTTCGATGGGTGCATAAAAATAAAACATGCCTTCTTAGACCAATACACACCCTTCCCCATAAATATTAAAAAATAACCTTTGAATAAAATATTAAAAAATAACCTTTGAATAAAATATTAAAAGGTCGTGTTGGAATACAATGCATCGTCGTCTGGTTTTTATGGTAAGGGGGTAAGGTGGGTCTCATGAGCCCTTTTGATGACCAATATTTCCCGATGACGTGGTCTTCGTGAGCTCTCCCATGAGATCCTTTCGACGACGTGGTCTTCGTGAGCTCTCCCATGAGATATTCTCGATGATGATCACTTCATTCCCATTGACTCCTCCGGACAACACAATACTCCTGATGGGAAATGGTTCCTATGGGTTAGTAAAAAAATTAGACTAAGCCCCCTCCTTTGTGCACACTTTTCCACAAATATTATTAAATTAATATTCAAATAAAACTTGCATGGTCGGGATATAATGTATCGTCGTTGGGATTTTGGTAAGAGAGGTGGAGTTTAAATAAAAGAATCCCAACAATGGTAAACTCGTGAGCTCTCCCATGCTTAAGACCATTAAAATTATATTGTAATTATATTATATTATATTATATAATAATAATAAAATTAAAACCAAATAATAATAATAATAAAATTACAATGAAAAAAGAAAAAGGAAAAGGAAATAAATAAAAATGAAAATTTGATTTTTTTTTCTTTTTTCTTTTTTTACATTTATATATGGGAAAAAGGATGTACATGTTAAATGGTTAAATGGTTAGTTTATTTAACATAAATGGTTTATCCATGTAAAAATGAATTTACCACATGTAAATAAATGTTTAATGTGAATTAGTTTTCACCGCAGTAAAAGTGAATACCTATATTAATTCTAGGTGGGGGAATCATGAGGCAAAACCATGGAAAAATGAATATATATATATATATATATATATATATATATATATATATATATATATATATATATATATATATATATATATATTTTAAAAATAAAAATATCTACAAAATTAAAGAAAAATAAAATAAAATTACAAGTTAAAAAATAAGTTCAAATTACACAAATCATGGTTCCATGCCCTTCAAGGTTTCGTCGGTTGAGGTTTTGCAGGTCATAGTTCCACACCTAGGGGTCGAAATTTAGAAAAAGGTGTAGAAGGTAGGATTTAAGAAACGGGACGTCATGGAGAGGAGCGAGAACATACAACAGTGAAGGATATGTAATTCAGCTGGGATGAAGGGAAAGCAATGGAGGAGAAAAGATGATGTTTCATGTGACGATTTAATGTCACAAGTAGAGACAAGTGAAAAAAATAAATCGACTCCAACCAAGCACATATCATAGGTTATTCCACTCAAGATGCACATATTGGAGGGTGAACATTCTCACATCGTGAGGAGAGGAAGTACAACCAAGTCAAGGAAAAGGTCCTTACATCAGACCACCATGCATGTGACATATAGTGAACAACCATCAGTCAACGACACGATAAGGACTCATAATCAAGAGTATGAATGTAATTTTAGCCTAGGTTCTAGCAAGCGGTAATACCATAAATGAATCAATATAGATAAGTCTGAAAAGGTTCAGGGACAAGCTTGCTAGAAATGTGGATCTGACAACCTTGGGCACTTCGAACCTTGAGACTTGGAAATGATTTTTTTAGTCAAAGTTCAAGGAAAAGGAACTGTACCTATTCTTACTAAACAAAATGTAAAGGAGGACATAAACAATGTTTATCATGTTCCAGATCTGAAACATAATCTGCTAAGTGTGGGACAACTCATTGAACATGGCTATAAGGTACTTTTTGAGGAAGCATCCTGCAGGATTTATGATAAAAACCCCAATAGAAAATTGATTTGTCAAATCCACATGACACAAAATAGGATGTTTCCCCTTACCCTCAGAACTGCAAATCTGATCCAACCATATGCACAAAGTGCAACCACCCCCAATGAAACTATGGTTTGGCATACAAGATTTGGACATCTACCCTTTCAGAGTCTAAGTCTTCTACAAAAGCACTCCATGGTCAAAGGTATTCCGATCTTCAAAGAGCAAAATTCCCCATGTGAGTCTTGCATACTTGGAAAACATAAGAGAACTAGTTTTCCACAGTCCTTCACTAAAGCCAAACAACATCTCGAACTTGTTCACACTGACCTATGTGGACCAATGCAAATAGAGTCAATAGGTGGTAGCTTTTACTTTCTAACATTTATTGATGACTTTATCAGGAAAATCTGGATCTATTTTCTTAGACACAAGTCTGAAACTTTTGCAAAATTCAAATAATTCAAAGCAGAAGATGAAAAATAGAGTGGCAAATATATAAAAGTTCTCAGGTCAGATGGAGGAGGAGAATACAACTCCAACAAATTTGCAAATTTTTTCAAATCACAAGGCATTATCATGCAAACTACAGCCATGTATACTCCACAATAGAATGGAGTGGCTGAAAGGAAGAATCAAACAATAATGAACATGGCAAGAAGCCTTCTCAAAGAGAAATGTTTTTCAAATACTTTTTGGGCTGAAGCAGTAGCCTACTTAGCTTATCTCTTGAATTGATCTCCAACCACAAGTCTAAAGATGAAAGTCCCTCAAGAAGCATGGAGTGGGACAAAGCTAAATGTTGCGCATCTAGGGACATTCAGATGCATAACATACACTCACATACCTTATGAACTAAGGAAGAAACTGGATGATAGAAGTGAGAAATGTTTCTTCACTAGATACATTGAAACATCTAAAGCTTACAGACTTTACAACCCTATCTCGATGAAACTAATTCTTAGCAGAGATGTAAAATTTCTAGAAAATCAACTCTGGAATGAATCTGAAAATCAACAAATGGATAGTCAAAATCCATTGTTGCCCAGTTCTGAATATACAGAAAATTCAAGACAGCCAATACCTCAGCCTGCTCTTCCAAGATTGCAGGTACAAGGACAACCTGGAAATTCTCAGGATAACTCAACTTCAAGCAGAGACTCATCCTCTGAACTTCAAAATCAGAGAACTCGAAGTTTGAGAGAAATCCATCAGCAGTTGGATGACATTGAACAACACAATCTTTTTGCATCAATGTCATGTCAACCTACATCTTTTAAAGAAGTAGCTAAGGAGCCACATTGGGTTCAAGCCATGAACCAAGAAATTGACTCCATTGAGAAAAACAAGACATGGGATCTTGTTGATTTGCCCAAACACAAGAAGAGTATTGGTGTCAAGTGGGTTTACAAAACTAAACTCAATGAAAAAGGGAAAATTGAAGAACACAAGGCAAGACTTGTTGCCAAAGGATTCTCACAATAACCAGGTATTGATTATGGTGAAACTTTTGCTCCAGTAGCAAGATTAGACACTGTAAGGACTCTATTGGCCATAGCAACCCAACACAAATGGAAAGTATACCAGATGGATCTCAAGTCAGCTTTCCTGAATGGTTTCTTAGAAGAAGAAGTTTATGTCAATCAGCCACCTGGATTTGAAATCCAAGAGTAGCCAGCCAAAGTATATCGGTTGAAGAAAGCCTTGGATGGCTTAAAGCAAGCTCCAAGAGCTTGGTATAGCAGAATCAACACTTACCTCATCAAGATTTGTTTCAGCAGAAGCCAAAATGAGCCAACTCTTTACACCAAAACAGATCAGCACGATAAAATTTTGATTGTATGTTTATATGTTGATGACATGATATATACTGGAAATATTAAATTAACCAATTTTAAACACGCCATGCTATCTGAGTTTGAGATGACAGATCTTGGCATAATGAAATATTTTTTGGGGATTGAGGTTGATCAATCAACCAAAGGAATTTTTGTCTGTCAGAAAAAGTATGCAGCATACATCATTAAAAGATTCTGCATGGAAGAATGCAATCCAATAGAAACCCCTATACCCCTAGGCACAAAATTGAGAAAAAAAGATGAAGGCCCTACAATGGACCCTACCCTGTACAAAAGTTTAGTAGGCAGTTTGTTGTATCTTATAGCAACTAGGCCTGATATTATGTATGCAGCCAGCCTTGTTTCTAGATTAATGGAACCCCCCAAAGATTCTCACTGGAAGATGGCGAAAAGAATTCTGAGATATGTTGCAGGGACTCTCAATTTTGGCTTATGGTACACTAAATATGATGATCATCATCTCTCTAGTTACACAGACAGTGATTTTGCAGGCAGCCTAGATGATAGGAAAAACACCTCAGGACATGTTTTTCACCTGGGCATGAACCTAATTTCATGAGCATCAAAGGAGAAACCAATTGTATCAATATCTTTTGCTTCCTGTCAAGCTATGTGGCTAAGAAGAATATTGAAAGATATGCCACATACAGAAAAGGATCCAACTCCTATCTTCTATGACAACACCTCAGTAATTGCTCTATCCAAAAATCATGTGTTTCACAAGAAAAGAAAACACATTGACACTCGCTTTCAATTCATCCACGAGCTAGTCAATAATGGTGATGTTGTACTTCAATTTTGTGGCTCTTAAGATTAGCTTCCAGATATCTTCACAAAGCCACTAGGAAAATCGGTTTTTGATTTTCAAAGACAACACTTGGGCATCATCAGTGCTGATGTTTGTAACTGTTGAGTTTAAGAGGGAGTGTTAAATATAATGTAACATCAACAGTCTGACTGTACATTGCCAGCTATCCTGACCATCTATACTATCATTTCTTGATTTGCTTGAGCCTATTTAGCTCAACTAGTTTCCCTTTTCTTTAGTACTCTTTTACTCCTTTCATTTGTACTCTTTTTCTTTATATTCCTAATATACTCAACACTTTTTTTTGCTCTGTTCTTTTCTCTGTACTTCTTGCTTCTCATTTTATCATCAAGCTTGTCTCAAATCTATCACGATACATTTCCACAAGAATAGTTGTGGGCTCCAAAAATGATCAATCGTATATCAAAAAACAAACTATATTGCAGATGCCTACAGTGGTGGATAAAACTGATTAAGAGAAGATGGAAGATAGGTATAATGAAACAGTGGATGGAAATGAGAGCTAAAATGCAGCCACACCAGGTTGTAGGTCATATGTACACACTCCACAAATGAATCCACAAGTTCAAAGGTTCAGGTCGTAGGTCCGAAGATGAATGGGCAGAAAAAAAGTTGACTCAATTCGTATCTCCCTTGATGAGGCTTCAATAAACAGGTCATAATACATTTTCATAATGTTTATTATGTTACAAGTGATGACCAATTATCACATCCTTGAGGATAAGGAGGTTTTCTTTCTCTCTACCAGATCCTATAAATTTGGAGATTAGCTCAATTTGTTGAAACAAATTTGACTGAATTAGGAGACAACAATAAATGAGTTAGTTTTAGGAGGATTGCTTAAATATATATGACTGATAGATGGTGAGAAAGGGGCTTCAAGCCCTCTCTTGGCTAGTTATAATCTCCTATCCTTTGAACAATAATATGTGTTTCTATTGTCCCGTGGATGTTTCCCTCACCCCGAGGGTTTTACTATGTAAACCTGTGTCTCGTATGTATGATTGTTATGCGACTGTGTGTTGTGCATTCTATATTTTATTATTTTGTTGTGTGAATCGGATCTTTGTGGTTTCATGGACACAACAAGTGGTATCAGAACGTAGGGAACTTGTTTTCGGATCCCAAAGAGGCCACTAAAGGAATGTGCTCCCTGTTCTGGTGGATGCTGCAAATATGAGAAATCCACGAACCAATCGAGCCTATTTGGCAGGAACATTGTTCCAGTGAGAGATCAAAGCTGAGAGTTTTCTTATGCTCGAGAGAGAAATGCATGGATCAGAGTGGATCTGCAAATCAGTCGTTTAGATATATGTGGAGAGAGTGATTGGGTTTCATCAAAGATTTGATGGATCTGTTGTTGGTTGTTATTTATTCTCATGGATCTGTTGTGAGAAGAAACAAATGACCGAAGGAAGGAACGCCCAACCTAATGACAGGCCATGAAGGAGAAGATCTTGTTGAGGCAAAGAGAGAGAATGTGAGAGAGGACCATCGCCATCACCAATAAAATGAAGGAATCCATCGTTGCTCGCGAGATAACCCGACACTACATGATGGACATGATCATGGACACCGATACGGACGCTGTGATCATTGGTATTGGATTGACGAGGCTCTCTTGTGCCTATGAGCTCAGCAAGAATCTTGATGCCAAGGTTTCCATTGTAAATTAGTCGGTGATCCCCAGGGCCGTGGCTTAGAGGCCAACTGTTCTCGGCCATGGTGGTGAGGAATCCCACACACCTTTTCCTAGATGAGATTGGTGTCCCCTACGACGAGGCAGAGGACTACGTGGTCATTGTCCATTCGTCCCAAAAATGAATTTATCCAGTCGTCCTAGAAATGAATCACTGTCGTCACCCCCTGTATCAGATACTCCATAGGTCGATGCACCAAATCCCTAGTCGAATCCGTTTAGACTTTCTCGGCCCCAAGAGGAGGTTTTTTTCTAGAAGGGAAGAAGATTGGAAAAAAATGGACTCTGAGATTGAGCCAGTCACCCTACTAGCACCCACTCAAGCCATCCTCAAAGTCCCACTCTCAATGATGTTTCCCCCCTTCAGGATTTTCCTAAGGATAATCTCTTTGGATATGCGAAGCCGTGGAAAGTTTTTCTCAAAAATATGGGGAAGGATTGGTACAAAATGGATTTTGAGCTAGAGCATCGCAGAATAAACAGATCTGTGATAGAGCTCCAGGTTTTGGAAAGAATGTCATACAAATATGCGTGGGATTTGAATTGGAGTAATGCCTATGTGTCATTAAATCTCTCTGTTGTAGGAATTAGCATTGAAAGAAGCAACAATGGTACAAATACACTAAAGAGAGCCATCATGCTAAGAAGGGAAGTATTGTTTCTAGCTATAGGTTCTCTATCTTTGTGTGGCTATCGACATGGTCATGGAGCAACTTAAATGGATGAGGTCAAGTTTAAATAAATTGACTGGAATGAGGAGATATTGTCATTGGCCCTGCAAAGGGTTCTTTCAGCTCCTGAAGAGCCAAAAGGTGATGGCCCTATGGTCGCGGTCCCAATAAGTGGTGAACGAGAGGGCATAATGAGAACTCTACTGGCTTCCTCGAAGGCTAGGCCGAGGTTAAATGAGCTTGATTGCGGTCGATATAGTGTTGGTAGCAAAGACATAGAGTCATTAAGGACAACGATAATTGTTGGATCCATTGGACAACAATTGGAAAGTGAAGTGTTGGTAAATGTAAGCAATCATAGTAAAGGTAATGGTCGAGTTACCATGTGAACATTTGTTTTCCTATGGAGTTGTTTGTAAAAGTGCATATGACTGTAAGACCTAGAAAGACATGAGTACCCCTCGTTAATCACCAGTAAAGTCTAGACATAGGCCTAGGTGATAGGATAGGAGGGTATTTGTTTCATGAGATTACATGTAATGAAGCTTATTGAAAGGTTAGGTAAAAATCCATTGTAAATGGGTGATGTAAGCATCCAATGCTTGCTTGGCTGTCTTGGCTGGATTTGGTGAACTGAATGTTCATGTCAAGGTGGAGCATTCAAGACTCCATTGTAATGTGCCTGGAGATGAGCAATGAATGCTCATTTGGCAGTCTTGGCTGGATTAGGATAAGGTCTTCGAATGTATTATTCAAGGTGGAGCATCGAAGGTTTTTAGGATCACAGCAAAAGATTTGTTTGCAAGCTCAAAAATTCATTGTATGGCCTAGAAAGCGCATCCAGGAAATTGGTACAAGAAGTTGATTCCCTCATGGTAAGCCAAGTTGTATAGGAAGTGAATGTAACCATTGTGTTTATGGTACTCACAATCTTGGTGTTTAGATTGTTGACGATAGGCTTGTAGAAAGTAGTAGCATGGTTAAGATCAAGAGGTTGGCTCAGTTAACTTGGAAGTTCGAGATGAAGGATCTGGGAGCAGCGAAACAATCTTGGGCACAGAAATACATAGAGACAGGATTGATGGTAAGTTTTGGGTTATCACAACTAGAGTACATGGTATGATACTCAGGAAATTCTCTATGAATAATGTGAAAACGATAAAATCTTTTTTGGCTTTCCATTTTAAGCTTTCTTCATTTTTGTGTCCA
>JASDQU010211506.1:4161-16738 GCA_032191745.1 Picea mariana | reverse complement strand
CTTTGATCTGATTGTCCAAATCGTCTCTCCCATCAAGAATCAATGGCTCCTGTAGCTTTCTCATCTAGAGGTTTCAAACTTAAAGTAAGTTTAGTTCTGTACGCCTTGCGCTTTCCCTCTCGAGCTTGTGAACTAACAAATAATTTTCCCCCATGCATATTTCTATGCTATATCTCTTGAGCTTTGTTTCTTGAACCCTTTGAATCCTCAGAGGAATACTCTTCCACTTAGTCTAACTTCTAATCTATGCACTCCTTGCAACAGATCCTTACACAATACTTAGCTTCTTGCGGACGACTGTGCACACCTTGCAGCAGTCTCTTTGCATTCCTTGCAAATGGAAGTTTCACGCTACCTCTTCCAAGCTTTTGAGTCAAAACAAAATCTATCAACGCACTCCTTCCAGACTGTATGCACACCTTGCATGAACTCAACAAAGAGAAATGATTGAAGCTTATTCAAATGCTTCACAGTTTCATACTTTTAATAACATAATTCATTAATTAATGTTAACAGAAAATAACAGGGAAACTGTAAATAGTAGCAACACCATGCATTGGGTCAATATACCCCTGTTATATTCATTCAAATGTAAATGGATACAACTCTGATAAAAACAACTTACATTCAGTAACAACTATCTCCTACTCATTTACAGCCTTATTTAGGCATACAATGATCTCCTACCAATTTGCGGCAACCCTATTCAGGCATATAATGCATCTACTTATACAGGAGGTCCTCTAGGGTTTCCTCTAACTACCTGTCTACCCCAGAAAAAAAACTAACTACCCCTTAAGTTCTGTTACATTCAATTCTATGATTGAAACTCCCAGATCACTCATGATCATTCAACTTCCAAGCGTTTTGATCTTCTTCAGTTTTCAATCAGTTCAAAAAAAGGATTTGCAGGAAACACTAGCGTTAAGATTTTGAATTGATTCAAAGGAGCGCTAAGGCACTGAGCTGTCATCCCATGTGGATTTGTTGAAGATGCTCCTGCATCAAACCGTAAAATAGATTTACATTAATAAACAAATTAAAGAAAATAAAACAAAATGTAAGTGTTATAATCCCTAACATATCTTGCAAATGATTGACAATATTAATTACAGTTTGTATTTACCTCCTTCTTCATGTGTCCATTTGGCCTTCCTTGTTTCATGTTTAAAGAAGGTAATTGGTGAAACAATCTAAGTTTAAACTGTCTTAACAGAGTTCGATAAGAGGGAAAAATCATATTGAAACAAAAATAAAGTAACTAAGTACCATTTGGTATGCCTTTTTTGTTGAATTAATCTTATGCAGACTAAATTTAGGTCCACTTGCATACCTTAAAACTTGTTGGTATTCATTCTCCTAGTGTTTATCTCGAGTTGAGAACTTACAAAACGTAGTTGTGTACTCTTATACATTATACTCCTATTTTTCCACATTCCACATATTCCTACATAAGTTTTGTTTGTAATCAATCGGAAAGAACTTCTTTCTAGTCACTAGAACCATTTTTCTTGAAATCCTTATGTTTTTCTTACCATTCAAAATTTACTCTCACTACAAAAACTTTCACCATATTGCAACATGTCCATTCAACTAAGTACTCATAATATTCATCCTTTGAGGGTCTTCCACCTTTTTCAATTCAAAAGATCTATTCATTTCATTTAGATAATATTGAAACTTTTACTAATATAATAGGACACTTCAATATTTGTTGTCATCTCATTCTCCAAAAACCTTGCACATTTTCCTATGACATATCTGTCTTTAATTTTATCTTCATCTTCTTCCTTTAGTTTTCAATCACTTTCTTTAGTTTCTTTCATTTTTTTTTGTTTGTTATTTAGTTTCTCTAACCTTCTTCTTAACACTTATATATTTCTATTCATTATCACTTTTCCACTTCTTTCCATTTCTTCTCATTTATGATCTCTTATTGTCATCTCTAGAGTTTGATCCTTCCTTTGATATCTTCTCTTCCATAGTTTCAAACCTTTTTCTAATAGAAAGTGGTGCATTTAGGGATATGACTTGCCCAGTACATTGCTCCCATCATGTAATGACTTGTAATGGTTGTTGGAAAGAAAATGTGTGAAAACAAATGGATGAGTTTATACATTCATATAAATTCCAAAAAAATTTACATAGTAATGAGGCAATACTCTAGTCATTCTCATCAATAATCAACATACATACATTATGATCTCAAACTATATTCACTTAACACATTATAACTTGCCACTCAACTAAATCCTAACAACTCACTCTTGACTGTGATACTATGACTAGCTCTCTAACTTATTGGTTGATAGTATGAATAACCCTTTAACTTATTGGTTGATACTATGACTAGCCCTCTAACGTATTGGATACACAATGTGTCCATTGACTATATCTTTGACCTGGGTTCTTAATAGATACCATGTTTCCTTTAATCGTCATTATACATTCTCTTTTCCATACCTTTTTATCTGTGTTTACCACCATGCTTTCTTGTGTCACTAACCTTTGCATGCTCCTCCTTCAATTTTCATTCCTTTCTTTGCATGCATTTGTGCAACTTCACTTATGCATATATTTTTCACACTTCTACTTCGATTGTGCTTCCTTGTGTCATGCTTCTTGGTCATCCTCTTAATCTTAAATATTTTAAGGAAAATCCCACATCATTATAGGAGGTTTTTATCATTTGATGTATTTTATTTTCTTAATGGCCATGTGGGGATAGCATATGTTAGGAAGGCCTTCGTGGACATCCCCATTGCCTAAAAGATAATGTAATTCTCCACATTTCAAGGATGGTATCTAGTGTAAAATATGTTGCGTAGACTATTATATGCTAACTCAATAACATAATCGACTATTATATGCTAACTCAATAACATAATCGAGTGAGGCCCACAAAGTAGTGTGACACTCACATAGTAGAAATCTCATGGACTTGACCCTAAAACTTTCTATTTTCTATTCACGTGTGAACTTTCTATAATAACAAGAATTTTAGTTTCATGTATGGTTATGAAAAATTATATTATATAATACAGATTTTATTAGCTTAAATATTAATGAAAAAGATCTATTATGCTAACTTTTCTTTTAAACTTACACTTACCATCATCCCTTTTAAATAGTATGATTCATATATGATTATCAATCACAAACTTAGACCCTTGTCAATTCCTAAGAGTAAGCCATCCTCATCAATAAAATTAATATTTATAAAAAACTTATTGAAACTATTAAATAATATATAATTATTAAAACAACAATAGATAAACTATTAGGTGCAAGGTCCCCATAAAATATTTAAGCAATATTTACTAAAATTCATATAAAGTTTTAGGTAAGGACAGATTATAGAAACCATTGAATTATTGTTTGGTGATTTATTTTGTTATAGTTATTTCTTCCTAAAAGGTCACAAGTTCATATCCAAAGGAGACTAAAATATCTTAAAATTAAATTATTTTATTATAAAACATTAAACCCAAAAATTAATGATACATCATTTTATTGTATTATATAATATTATAAAAAAATTATGTAAATTTTGTGCTCTTATTTATTTGTGCTTTAAGAACATGACACAACAAATATATATTTTCACCTTCTTTAATGAGATTGAAGTACATATTATATTATATTATATAATATAATATATATAATTTAGTTATGAATATTAGCTCAATTGTTATAGAGTCGGACCTCAATTTATTATGTTATTGATTCTTTTGATATTTTCTTAATTTTTTTGAGCAATGCCCATAATCAAGAACCACCTAAAGTATCATTTACAAACATGAAAATTATTCTAAAAATTTTCAATTAATACATCTTATTTATTTGTGCTTTAAGAACATGACACAACAAATATATATTTTCACCTTCTTTAATGAGATTGAAGTATATATTATATTATATTATATTATATAATATAATATATATAATTTGGTTAGGAATATTAGCTCAATTGTTATAGAGTCGGACCTCAATTTATTATGTTATTGATTCTTTTGATATTTTCTTAATTTTTTGAGCAATGCACGTAATCAAGACCACCTAAAGTATTATTTACAAACATGAAAATTATTCTAAAATTTTTCAATTAATACATTTTTTTTGAAAAAATAAATTATCTAAAATTTAAATATATGATTTACATTTTTTGGAAAAAAATAATCATCTAAAATTTAAAAATATGATTTTTTTTTTAATTTTTAAATTTAAATTTTAAATATGCATAAAATTTAAATTATCTCGCAAAATTCTTACTATTTGTAAAAATTTTAACCAATACAACTTAAATTTATCAAAAAATAAAACCCTTTTGTTACATGTTTAACCTTGTTTCCATTTTTTATTTCTTAAATATATTTTAATAAAAAAATAACATTTAATATGATTTCAAAGAAATAAAAAGAAACACGAAAATACTGCCCACAGTAAATCTTCTCCCATACCATGTACCAATTAAATCGTACTCTTTATTAATATTATAAAGCTGAATTTTGTATACTTTGATCTAAAGTCATATTGTATAGCGATGTAAAACAATCGAATCGACTTTGATAAAGATGAAATAATTTATAAGATTTTAAGATTTTACAGATTTTTTCAGGGATATTTATCTGAAAATTGGTCAAAAATTGTTGGATTAGTATATTTAAATGATTATTTCTGTAAAATTTGTTTTAGGAGTTTTTTCAACATACTGAATCCATTTCTACATTTAAAAATGGATTATGAACAAAATAACAAAATAGTAATTCTTATAAATTTATATAGCAGAATTCCCACTAGAAAATTAATTTGGTAAAAAAATATGCATGGTTTCGCTCTCTGTCAGTGTTGGACTAACCGCAGCACCTCTTGTGAACTAGGGGTGTTCTCTTGTGAATTAGGGGTGTTGGACTAACCGCCACACCTCTCGTGGACTAATCGCACCTCTCGTGGACTAACCGCCACGCTGAAATCATGGGACTAACCGCCCACTCAAGGTAATGTTACTGATTTGGAAGTTTACTAACACCTGCGGTTTTTGATGTAATGGCAAATCTTAACATGGTATCAGAGCCTTGACCATAATATCAAAGCCTTGACCCAGGTTCAATTCCCTCAAGTTAAATCGGACTGCGGGGTGTTGGACTAACCGCCGCACCTCCGCCCTCAGAACCTTGTAACTTCGTAATTGTACATAATTTCTATTTCTGCATGTTTCCATCGTGTCCTCTGTCAAGATTTCGAAAAAAAAAGTCAACCTGATTTTAGCGGCCCAAAATCCTTTCAGAAGATGTTCAGAAGTCATAGATTTTAACAACTTGCCTTACAGATATACCAGAAACCAAGAATTTGCATCACAGAAACACCAGAAACGAAGAATTTGTGATGGAGAAAGGTTACACTGGAGCGAATGACATAGAACCTTCACTTTCGAGGATGTACATTTTTTTCAAAATGACGTTGACGTTTACGGATGAGTATTTGCAGCTAAGGATCAGCATGAGGAGGTGTCGCTTTGGGATTCCGATAAATACAGTCGAGCTTAAAGGACTTGTGGCTTCGGGCTGGTGGTGGTCGGGTTGTTAGTTACACATGAGAAGAAAACCTAAAATATGACAAGGCTCAGCAAATGCGCAGAGGCAACCAAGTCAATCTAATATGGATACATCTAACCGAGAAAGCCTAGAAGTTACTGGATCCTGTTTCTGATTGTCCAATAGTTCACTCAATAGAAGCTTCTTCTCTCCAGTTTACATTCTTCAATAATTAACTGATCCCAAATTATATTATGTAAGTCTTGGAAATCCTCTGTAGGCACCACTTTGATTCTTGTCCACCCCAGTCATTATTGGTGACAGATGTGTCAGACAACTTCTTATAAATAAGCCATTCCAAGGAAGTGAAATCGGCGTGAGACGGCAATATGGCGGACCGCGGAAGCTTTCAGAGACCGGCTAACGCTGGCAGCAGTTGAGTTCAGGCGATTTTTTAGTCCGGTTTTTGTGTTTTTCGTTGTGGGATCAATCCATATTCGGGTGTATATCCCAGGGATGAAATTAATGCGTTGCGGAAGGATAGCAGTGAAAGGCGAAGCAGAAGAAATCGCTGTCTCGCCGAGGCCCAGATCCCAGCGGAAACGTGGAAAGATATCGAATCCTTATTCCACCGGAGGGCTTGATAAGTTTGAGAACGTCAATGCCAAGTTCTCCGCGAAAAGAGAATATATTGCGAAGAAGACTGGTGCGCAAGAGGCCCTGGTGAGGTTCAGGTATTCAAAGAACGAATGGATAGCGGTTGTGGCGACACCCAGTGAGGGAATTCGGAAGAAAAGCGGTGCCGGGGGTGCTACTGGGGCTTTGGTTCTGGGACCTCCAGAGAAGAATAATGGAAAGGAGGACGGGGAATTGAGGAGAAATGATGAAGGGAATGATATTAATGGCCGTTCTGAGAGTATTTCTATTTCTGGGTTCGATGAGAGGAGTCATAGCCTGGTCATGTCGTGGTCTCGGTTTCTCAAGATCACGGCCTTTGGGTTTCTAGGTTTGATTGCGATGTGGGTGAGAAGGTCGGCGATTTCTGCCGCCGCGGCCATGGCTGTGGTCACGAGGGTAGCAGGTGTGATGTGTACAAAGAAGTTTATTTTGAGTGGTGTTTCATACTTCACAGAGCTATTTAGAAACCCTAGAAACCCTAAGACTAGTCAGAATGAACGAGGCGTTGAAGAAAATGCGGAGCAGAGAGACATCTATAAGCTCGGCAAAAGAACTCCAAGATTGGGCCTTACTGGGAGTGCACCCAGCAGTCCTTTGAGAGCTCATGTTCAGCCAATCGAGTTCTCGACTTCGGCTTCTCCCAGGGCTGAGAAACAGAAAACCATGGATCCTGACGACAAACATCATCAATCTAAAGCTAAAAAATTCAGAAGGGTTGTGTCCATGGAAAATCGGCCCATCAGAACTTCAAGACCACAGGATTCAGACATACTCTACAAGAGCACCAGCCCGACCATGGCTAACGATGGTAGTGTGGGTGCAACTGTTATGATCATCATGTTGCTCTGTGGTTTTGTGCAATCTTATTAACCTCTGCATGGTGGTATCTGCTCCCAATGTTTGTAGAACAAAGGATGAGAGAGATGAATAGGAATAATAATAGTAGAATGGTGGATCTTCAATCCAATGAGTACAAGATGAATGTGATCATGGACGGATTACTGGAGAGGAAGCATAATTGATAAGGTTAGTTTAAGGCATCAAGAAATAATTGGTGGATCTTGAAATTTGCAGAAGCCACCCAATGTGTGTAGCCACTGTAGAAAAATCTACGTTTGCAGCACGGATGTATAGTTGCAGAGTCATAGACAGCGTGGATCTGATCAACCTGAGTACAGTAAGCTCAATGTGAATGCATTGCTGTTGTGTAAGCATAATTCATGAGGTTAATTGTGCGATGGTTTTAATTCATAATATTAGTTGTGCATAACTGGTTGGTTAGTGGTCTAGCAAGTCGGTACAGCACAACTGGAATTTAATTGTTTGTTAGTTCAGAAGATAATTGGTGGTCATTGTGAAATGATAATTGCTGCAGAGGAAGCATAATTCAAAAGGTAGTTATTTGATGGTGTTAATTATTGACAATAGTTGTATGATGGTGTTAATTCTTAACAATAATTTTGTTATGGTGTTTCTTTATACTTGATTGTATCTTACCCTAATTGTAGATTAGGGTCATTGGATGGTTAAGCCCCAAAGTTTATAGTTGATCGTGTAAGGCTAGCCGTTTAGCAATCTGTGTAGCAAGAATATATTTTGTGTACTTAAAAGATAGCAATCGTAACTCACCCGTTATATTTGTATTTATATTTATGACGGAGCATTCAATATACATGTCTGTGGTCTGAGAATTTGTTTGCATCTAACACATACAACTTAGTTTAAATATGTTAAGATTTGGATTTTTTTTTTTTGTTCATTATTATTTTTGTTTAAATATGTTAAGATTTGGATTTTTTTTTGTTCATTATTATTTTTGTCATAGTTTAAACTTTTTAAGTTTTTGTTTTTTTTTTGGCATATTTTTTTGAAGATATTTATCCCAAATCTGGTGAAAAATTGTTAGATTCATAGATTTGAGTGATTATTATTGTATAATCCAATCACCCCAAGAATTTTTCAGCAAGTTGATTTCATTTCTGCATTCAAAAATAGATTTTAAACAACATAAAATAGTGATTTCTTGAAGATTTATGTGGCCCTATTCAGAAGAAAAAAGCCAAACATAGAACAATTAGACAACTCCATTATTTTTACCTTTTTTTTCCAAAATTCAAATACAACTCCATCTATCTATATTCAGTTTAAATGGCATGGCTTTGCATGTCTAATATGTAGATATAATACCATGTACCTTTGGTGTTACGCTAAGTTATTGGTTAGGAATATTTACTTAGATTCCAAAGGGTACCGTCATGGCATGAGTTCTTTTGTTTGGTCACATGACCATTGTTTTACTAGTATTGTGTTAGCTACTACAATCTTTTGTAGGTCTACATCTATATGTTTACATGGCATGGCTTTGTATGTCTAAAATGTAGATATGAAATTATATATCTTTGGTGTTGTTGGAAATAGTAATTACAAGTCTCTGAGTTTTAAGTTTCTACCAATCAGTATGTGAGTCTGCAACTACAGTTTATTAGGTTACACTTACCTTTAAGCAAGCTTAGTTTTTTCAGTCGACAAGAAGTCTTATTTAATGAAGCCGATCTTAATCTTTCTCAAGTCCAGTTAAGTAGATGATAAGTTAGTCGAATTTATTTTGTGTCTTATATGCTAAGTCGATTAGTATCTACATGAAGTCTCAATTTTATCTATATATTTCTGAGTTTGTAGTAGTAGAGACACACACAAACAAAGGAAGGTAGTAGTTGATAGGAAGTGCAACAACACATGAGGAGTCAAAGAAGTCTCAGAGCACATGCTATGTATGTTTTGTAAGTTGTAGGAATAGTTCAAAAATTGTTGAAGCCGAAGCTCGACACAGTATTGTATTTTGTATTAGCGCACAATGTTGAAGTTTTAATATGAACCAAGTATTTTGTGTGTTCACAAATTTATGAGTATTTTTTAGTTTCTCTTGTGTTTATGAGTTCATATGTTAAAGATTAGCACAGTGAAAAGAAATCATTTCTTTAAGTGTTTTATCACTGTGCATGGTAAATCATGCAGTCTGTTGTAAGTCTTAAGAGTTCAGTCATTAAGTTTGGGTGGCGTGTAGTGTTTGTAAATGTGTTGTGTAGAGTTTGTGTGTGCAATGTAGATCTGAGATCTCTATTGAAAGGAGAAATCATGGCCTCTACTTCAAATCTACAACTTCCTACTTTTATAGGAAAGAATTATGATTTATGGTCCTTGACCATGAAGGCACTATTTCGGGATCAAGATGTATGGGAGATAGTCAAGAATGGCTATGTGGAACCAACATGCAGTGTACAATGCCCTCACACAAGCTGAAAAGGATGCCTTGAAATATCAAAGGAATAAGGATGGAAAGATAATGTTTTTCATACATCAAGCCATTCATGAAAGCATACTCCCAAGAGTTGCATCAACAAAGAAAGCCAAGGAGGCATGGGACATATTAAAAACCTCTTATCAATGTATGGATAAAGTCAATACTTCAAAACTGCAAATTCTTAGAAGAGCTTTTGAAACTCTATGAATGAAATACTCAGATTCAATAGATTCATTTTATACCGATGTCATTGGAATTATAAATCAAGTTAAGTCTCATGGTGAAGCCATAGAAGACAAAAATTTTGTTTAGAAGGTACATAGGAGTCTTCCTCCTAAATTTGATACCTTTGTTGTGACCGTAGAAGAGAACAAAGATCTAAGTCAGTTTATTCTAGATGAACTACAAGATTCCTGCATCAATCATGAACACATATTTAATACGTCAAATATGTCATTAGAGAATGCATTTTCTGTGCAGTCATCTATAAGTCGTGGAAGAGGAAGAGGGGGAGATAACTCTAGAGGAAGAGGAAGGAGTTATGTTAGAGGTGGATGCAATAGCAGTCCTGGAAATACTGGTGGAAGAGGTCAAAACCAAAATAACATTCAACCTAGTAATCATAAATTTGATAAGTCAAAGATTCAGTGACATTACTATAAAAAGTATGGACATTATGCATATGAGTGCAAAAAGATAAAGTATAATCAGAAGAAGCAAGAACAAGATCAGTCAAACAATGCAAATAGTCCTTCCAGTCCTATGTTTATGGAACTCGCTGAAGTAAAGCCTATATTCTCACCAATTGAATGTAATGTTTCTCAAGAAAGTTTCTATGTTGTATGGTATCTAGATTCAGGCTGCACTAATCACATGATAGGAAACTTAGAATTTTTTTTTAGTTTGGATAAGTCATTCCAAACTAAAGTTACACTTGGAATAGATATCTAAGTGATTGCCTTAGGAAAAGGAAGTATTAACATTTTAACTAAGTAGGGCGAACAAAAGTTTATGCCTCATGTTTATTATGTTTCTGGTCTAAAACATAATTTGATGAGCACGTGATAGTTGTTGCAAAAGGGATATAAAATCTACATGGAAGATAATCATTGCGTGATTATGGACAGATATCCAATAAATTAGCTTATTACAAGAATCCATATGACAAGTAACAAAGTGTTCCCATTGACATTAAAGCCAACCAAGAAGAAAAATACAGCGCAAGTTGTCGATAAAGAAAAAGATGCATAGTCTAACACTGCATTTACAGTAGAAAGTGGGCATAGTTCTAAGGAAGGAAAAACCAATGTATGCAGTACTAAGAAAGAAGAAGACAATGGGACATAAATATAGGCAAAATTCCAATCTGAAGTGCACGATGATTCCTGGCTATGGAATTTCGTATTTGGACACTTGAATTTTGGAGGTCTGAAGCTACTACACACAAAGCGTATGGTAAAAGGTTTTCCATTGATTGAAAAACAAGAAAGAATATGTGAAGGCTGTATTTTTGGAAAGAAGCATAGAGAATCATTCCCAGTTGGAAACTCATATGGATAAAAAACTCCACTAGAAATTGTACATTCATACATTTGTGGACGAATGCAAACACCATCTATAGGAGGCAATACGTATTTTCTAACATTCGTTGATGGTTTCTCAAGAAAAGCATGGATATATTTATTAAAACATAAATCTAATGCATTGGGTTGTTTTCAACAGTTCAAATCACTTTTGGAGAAGCAAAGTGGTTATTACATCAAGGTTATAAGAATCGGTAGAGGAGAATACATGTCAAGAGAGTTTTAGAACCTTTTGGAAATTCATGGTATACACAAGAAATTTATTGTGCGGTATACACCATAGTAGAATGGTGTTGTAGAGAAAAAGAATTGAACCATCATAGAAATGGTGCACACTATGTTGGCAACCAAACATTTTTCAAATGAGTAGCAACTGGAGTATACATCATGAATAGATGTCTGACAAAGAGTGTTAAAAACAAAGTTCCTCAAGAATCCTGTGTTAATATTATGGTACTTGTGGGAGGTATTTACCTCCACGTGTAAACCTGACGAGAATAGAATATTCCGGGAAGAAAGAAGAAACCCTAATGAGTTGGCTAATAACCCTAGAAGACAAGTCGACTCAGGAGGATAATTTGTATTAGGTTATTAGCCTCCAAGAGAATAATTCAGCCAGAAGAAATAATATATAATGAGTAAATAGGTATCCAGAATGAGAAGTCGGCCGAGGCAGTTAGCTAGAATTAGTATAAATATAGGAGGTCAGTCTTCAGTTTGGCAGGCATTCTCAGAATTATAGAGCAGCACTTGTGCGCACTGCAGTTGCCCAGTTTGTGTGCAAGTTTGGACGAGATTTTCCATTGCAGCTGCTGCAGCTAGTAGATTTCGGTTTTGTCTTGGACTATCTCTTGGTTATGGTTTGGACTATCTGATCAGCTCTTATTTGGTGCACTATCCATGGGGAAAGGTGCTCTACCCTTTGTTTGGATATCTAGCCTAGGGTTTGCTTCCATAATGATTCTTTGTCAAGGTTAAGGTGCTTGGAGGGTGGCTTCGGCCTATGGTTGGGTGACAATAGTGATATTGTCGATGGTAAAATGAGCACATCCATTATATTGTAACAGGTTATGGGTCCACACGTCCTTCATTCAGTCTAACCGCTGGAAGGAAGCATAGCCATAAGGATATTAATCTTGTTGAAGAACTGTCGCTAAGGTTTCTAGTAGGAGTAGTCACTAAAGCACTGTCACTGGGGTTAATGCCAGGTACAGTTGCAGAAACCCTAATCCTCTCATTGAGGAACCTTAAGTGAAGGGATTGACCTAATTTTCGGATAGACCAGTGCACCCTAGCCTAGTGCATCTCCCGGTACTCTTAGCAAGCCAAGATGTCAAGTTTTAGTTTTTGGTCAAGTCTAGGGTTGACCAAGTTGTTAGAAAAACAGGACCGCGGAGCAATAAAATAAAACAAATGCAGAAACAAAACACAGAAGACACACAATACAAGAGAGACACAGATTTACGTGGTTCACCCAGTGT
>JASDQU010211505.1:0-17316 GCA_032191745.1 Picea mariana | reverse complement strand
CCTCCCTCCCAATATATATATCTATCTCTCTCCCACTTCCTCTTCCCCTATCACACTCTCAAACAATACATCTCTACCCCCTTTTGTCTTTACCTATTTCATCTAACCCTTATTCTCTCACTCCATGTATCCCCCTCCCTCTCTCTCGCCAAATCTCCCCACCTTTCTCTCTTTAAATCTATCTAACCCCTCTTCCCTCTTTTTATCCCCTTCCTCTCACTCTCTACCCCCCCTCGCTATCTCCCTGTATCTCACTCTCTTTTTCTTCCCCTCTCCCCCTCTCACACTCTCTTTCTTCCTCTTTCTACATCCCCCCTCCCTACATCGCAGGGAAAGAAATGGAATTGACCTAGACATTTCAATACCTAGACCTAAACCTAGACATAGAAAGACCTAAACATGGAAAGGCCTGGAGCATGACCTAGACCTAGTATATGAACATGATGTAGACCATGACATAGACCTAGACCATGACCTAGACCACAACATAGAGATAGAGCTAGATTTGTAAGATGACCTAGAGCTTGACGTAGAACATGACCTAGACCACAAAATTAATTTAGAGTTAGATTTAGATGATGACCTAGATATTAACGTAGACCATGACCTAGACCCCCCTGGCTCCATCTAAGCCTAGGTATAACTTATACTCAACCCTTAACCCCCTCTACACTCAAGCCCTGAGTGCACTATGCATATACCTTTTGTACAACCATTTCACCTACATCTTGGTGCTCTAACCATTTCTCTATCCTTGAAAACACTTTCAATCCTAACCCCTTAGGCCTTAGTTGTCCCCATACCCCTATACATATTTATTCACAAAGATGTTTGGTCTATAATAAATGCTATATTTGTTGTATTACGAGTGCACATGCACTCTTGTGACTTGATTGAGTTATAGTTGTTGGTTGTTTATGCTCAGTAGGAACACATGCGTGTTCCTAGAATGGACGCGCATTCTTTCTGGGAATATTTTTGTGCCAAACACACTACACTATCTCATCCATCTCAAGGATGAAAAACAATCCTCAACTTCTTCACAAAAAAACAGCACGCACAGACAATTTTTTTTATATTTTAGTCTTCTTGTTTGATTCATAGAGAGTTTTGTGCTATTTCTAGACCATTGTAGGAAAATTTGGAAAAGAAATTTGTCCAAGTGCAATTGGAATTGTTGTTTATATCTTCTTGTGTCTTCTTAGAATTGGAAGACAAATTTGTCCAAGTGAAATTAAAATTGTTGTTTGTATCTTCTTGTGTCTTCTTGGAATTGGAAGACAAATTTGTCCAAGTGCAATTGGAAATTTCGTTTGTATCTTCTTGTGTCTTCTTGGAATTGGAAGACAAATTTGCCCAAGTGAAATTGGAATTCTTGTTTGTGTCTTCTTGTGTCTTCTTGGAATTGGAAGATAAATTTGTCCAAGTGCAATTGGAATTGTTGTTTGTATCTTCTTGTGTCTTCTTGGAATTGGAAGAAATTTTTTTCCAAGTGCAATTGGAATTGTTGTTTGTATCTTTTTGTGTCTTCTTGGAATTGGAAGACATATTTGTCCAAGTGAAATTGGAATTGTTGTTTGTATCTTCTTGTGTCTTCTTGATAGTGCCTTATTAAATAATACAAAGAAAAATTGTGGTGGGGTGTTTGGAAGCCAATTTTTCTCATGGGGAACTGATGGATTCAAGAAATAAATTCCTCAAGAAAAGAGAAACCGATCGAAAAGTTAGAAGAATAAAGAGAAAAGGAATAGATGTTTCTATTGTTTATCTTCCATCACCAGAAGAGGAAAATCTAATTTATAGAGGAATATATGTCGTTATTGTTTCTCCTCCATCACCAGAAGCAAAGACCAAGAGTTCTTTAGAGAGAAATCCATCCAGAATCTCTTCAAGACAACTTGTTTTGGATGACCAAATGATGGAGGATTTTCTTGGAGCTGATTATACAATGGATGAAATTAGAGAAGCAACTAGTGTACAATATTGTGGTGAAGAAGTTCCCGTGGTGCAATCTCTTGTTGGATAGTCAAATGTTACAAAAACTAGTCAATCCCATGTCCACTCTCTTTCCAGAGTTGATTAGTCAGTGATTGAAGGGGAAAGAACTGCAATATTGTTAACTTCACAGCAGGGAGGTCAAGAGTTCCAGAATAAGGGTTCATTGTCCATACCTAGATTGAGCAATGCACAATGAAGAACTCCTAAACACATTTAGGTCGATCAAAGTGGTCTAGAATCACTTAAAGATAAGTTACCTAACCATACTATTTTTTATCACTCTTGTAAAATTATTAAAGAATATTTTGAACCAAAATCCAATGTTGCTAAATGTCAATTATTTTTAGCTTTGTTAAAATCTAGAAGTTTGACTGTTGTTGGGAGAATTTGAGGCATTAAAATAGTCAAAAGCGTAGAAACAAATCATCATATTGTTAGAAACATTGTATATTATTTTCAAAGAATTGGTAAAAAATCTTTTTCTAAATACCGCAATGCAGCCTAGCGTGTCTTGTCACAATCAATTGTTAGCAAGATCACAAGAAAACATTGTTTTCTACAAAAAACCTCTCACCTCTTGAAATGAAACTTCAAAACCCTTAAAAAGTATTCTCATATATGAGATAACCTTGACATAGGTGTCCCAACAAATTTGTGGGCCTTCACTGGTAAGCTACCTCATTCTAACATGAATTTAATTGGAGTGGTTAAGGGACTAGTTCAGGATTTCTAGCATGAGAACACTAGGCCTTCTTCCAACCAAAAAGATGTACTAAAATTGAGAAGGCGATCTAGGGACCATGAACCCGATATTAAACACTTTCTTGACATTACACATAAGAAATTGTATGAGAGATTCATAATAGTGCATAGTGAACTTAGATTGGGCCAAAGATCTTTCCATAAATGCAAGCCTTGGTATGTTCGAATAAACACAATTTGTAACACATTTTCTTGTAAATATCACATTGAGTATCATTATTATTATCACACACACACACACACACACACACACATATCGTGTTTTGCATAACACCCTTTGGCATGGATGCTCAGTTATATTGTCGTCATCATCATCTAGAGACTTTATTCACAGCATCTTGTGTACAAGGACATAGGGTTTTACATTTTATCAAAAAAAATTCTTAGATGGCACATTCCCCGGGTGTGGTGGAATGTAATTACTGAGAAAGTGCATCCATGTAAGCGATGAGTATGAATTGGTGATCTGGATTTAGGAGTGGAACGAACTTATTAACACACTTAATACAATAAACACAAAGATATGAAGAACAACACAGATATCCAGTGAAAAATATCTTATATTGAATAAATGAAATAGGCTGAAACTGTAAAATTGCATAATTGAAACACTTGCTCGAATAGTGGTATCTATCTCTCAGAAGAGATGTGGCTACTACATGCATTCATCTAAGCAGAATGATTACAATGAGGCTCCATAGGCCTTTTTGATATTACTCTTGAATTGAAAAACCCTAGAAATCCAAAAACCTAACCCTAGGAGGTGAAACACCAAAAGTTATGTGGGCCCCTATGGGTAAGTTGGTACCTCAACTTCATGGGGTCGTAACTTTTGCATACGACCTCCGTTTTAGGCACATGATAGCTCGTTGGAAAGGTATTTTAGATAAATACACATTACATCGTCAAAATTTGACTATGTCTATACTTTGACTGTGGAGAGCCAAAAAAACATTGTTAAGGGACCCAAAATGGCCCTAGAAGTACAACAACATATGCTGACATGAAAACATACAAAATAATCCAATTGGATTAGGTGGGAGGCCACCAGTATCCACTTGGAAGATGTGTGGGGCTTTAGACAAGCCCGGAAGTGTAGAACCCACCATTACAAAGAAGTGCAAAAGAACGTGTTGAACTAAAAATGTCAAGAGGAGCCAGTTGGAATAGGTGGGTGGCCACCAATATCCACCTGGATCAGTCACCCCCCCTTAGGAAGAAATGGTCTCCATTGCATTAATTCCCTTCATCAGGTGAGGAAACATCTACTGAATTTCATCGCGGGTGAGACACTTTCCTTGGTGTAGGAGTCTTATTGCCTTGACAACCCGATAAAGTTGGATCCTCTGCTGGCGAGTGCCCTTGACCTATGTGTCCACTATCTGATCAGTGGATGCTTGTTCCATGAAGTCAATATTGAGCTCTGTCGGTGTCATCTATTCTGCGATCTCTGAGGTGTCCAATAATGGTGGAAAATATGGCCGAAGGAGGTCCACATTGAACATTGGGTGCAAGCCTAGGAAGGGTGGAGTGTTTAGCTCAAAATCATTTCTACCCACGGCCTTGGTGATAGTGTAAGGCCCATAGCAAAGTGGTTGGAGCTTCCAATGGGGCCCTATGAGATGCTCCTTCTGCAAATGTAACCAGACTTTGTATCCAACCTGAAACTAGTGTGGTACCCTATTTTGATCATGGCGCTGCTTGTACTTAGCATTGGATTTTTGCAAAATCTCATGGACCTGTTGGAGGATGTGTTGAGTAGCCTATTTCCTTTTTCATTAGAGCATTGAGGGATACATAAATGAGATATAATGTCATTGAGAAGTAGGCATATGCTTTGGTCAAAGCCCTCAAGGATTTCAGAATATATGTTCTTCATTCAAAAATTGTTGCATATGTCCCTTCATCCTCAGTGAAAGAGATATTGATCCAGCCTGACATGGATGGGAACATAAGCAAATGGATTGCTAAAATTATGGAATTTGACCTTGAAATAAAGCCTACTAAATTGGTAAAAGGCCAAGGTTTAGCCAGGTTGTTGGATGAATCAAATTGCAAGGCTTTGGGGGTTAATTTCATGAACATAAACTTAGAAAATAAGCAAGATGAGTTTGCTAATAAAAAATCTCATGTTAGCCCCAGCTTGGCAGAATGCACTTGGTATAAAGACATCATATATTTTCTACAGAAATTGAAGCCTTCTGATGTCTTGGACAAGAACAAGGTGAGATATTTGAAACTCAAAGCAATCAAATATTGTCTCATTGATCAGGTTTTGTATTGGAAATATCCTCTAGGAGTTATGTTGAGATGTCTAGATCCATAGGAGGCCCAAAGGGGCATAACTGATTTTCATAGCAGCGTATGTGGGGGACATCATTTCTGGAGGACCACCGATTATAATATCCTCAGAGTTGGGTATTTCTGGCCTAGCCTTTTTAATGATGTTTTTGAAAAGATTAGAGTTTGTGTCAAATGAAAAAACTTTTTTGGAAAGAAGCAACTAAAATCTTTTTCTTTGAAACCTATGGTGGCTTCTAAACCTTTTCAACAGTGGGGTCTTGACTTCATTGGGGAAATCCACCCAACCTCAAGTGGTCAGCACAGGTGGATTTTGACTACCACTAATTATTTCACCAAGTGGATAGAAGCCATTCCTACAAGGTAATCATTAGCTTTCTTGAGGATATCATGTCCAGATTTGGTTGTCCAAGCAGAATTGTTACAAACAATGTTGCCTCATTCAAAGCTCAACCCTTGATCAAGTTTTGTGAATAGTATGAGATTACATTAATCCATTCTACTCCTTACTACCCCCAAGGAAATTGTTTGGCAGAGTCCTCTAACAAGATCCTTGCAAATATCATCAAAAAATTGTTAAAAGACAACAAGAAAGCATGGGACTCAAAGATGAAATTTGCATTATGGGCTGACAAAGTTACAACAAAGAGGTCACTTGATGTTTCCCCTTTTCAGCTTGTATATGGGGTTGAGGCTATTTTTCCTAATCATCTTTACTTTCCTATGGAAAAATTCCTCCAGTACTATCAAGGAGAACCTGATGATATGGTCAGGAGGATACAACAGCTGGTAGAAGTACAACAGGCTAGGGAGTAGCTACTCGATAAATCTCAGGACCATCAACAGAAAATAAAATGAGCCTTTGACAAGAAGGTAATCAAGGAAGATTTATGTCCAAGTGATCTAGTGCTCAAGTGGGATGCACCCAAGCAAGACAAAAAAAAACATGGTAAATTCGAAGCCTTGTGAATTGGTCCTTTCAATATTTCTGAGGTATTTTCAAATAACACCTATAAATTGCAGAACTTGGAGGATTCCAAATTTTTTGGTGGCCCTATCAATGCACACTTTCTAAAAAAATATTTTTCTTAATCCATGATTGGCTTTCCATCCATTGTAATTACCACTTCCTCTTTTATTTTGAATAAGAGACTCCATGACCCAAAAGCTAAGGCACTGAAACTCCTTGTTCTTGGAAGCTCACAGGGAGCATGTGATACCCTGTGGAACCAATGTTATCACATGAAATCTTCAAGGGTCAAAGGTGATAGTCATGAGCATAGGCAGACGAGCAGGTGCAATTTTCCATGATGAAGTTCCCCTATGCATTTCGATTTAGTCTCATCTCTAAACGCGGTTGGAAGGATTCCATAGTTGGCAAGCGGATAAATCTTTGGTGGGGGTGCTAAAATAGCCGGCGTGCCCAGCTCGTAGATCATTATCGGATCAACAACCACCAATAATTTAGGTGCCACAAGCTGCACGGGCATTAAAATCCAAAGGCGGGCCGAAATCCAAACCATGGTATTGCGGGGAGGCTACGTGGCAGAAGATGGTGCATTTCAGGCCCAAAAGCAGTGTGGGTCCAAACCTCTTTGGACAGCCCCAAAATCACGTGTGCATATAATTTTGTATTCAATAGTAACACGTGGTTTCCCGCTAGTCATCCAACTGTGCTCCGATCCCGAGGAGGATTCAATTAATGAACAAGGACTGGTAGTTGAAACCTCAGCTCGGTCCATAAATAGGAAGCATGGAAGCTATGGCCGAGAAGATAAAACTGTTATCCTGAGGTACCACAATGGACAGTTTCTTCTTGCAAGCCCATATTGATCTGAGCTTGCGTCTGACAGGAGGAAACACGCACAGTCTGACAGAAGGATGCACAGAAAAAAAGCCTTGGATGGGATGGCCATATGAATCTCCTAGCGGTTCACTGATCTGAGTATAAATAGATCAGTTCAAGATTTTGTTATGGTCTTTGAATAGTTGAGCATAGCTCCCTATTTTGTAATAGTTTGATACCATAGTTGTTCTCTGGTTATGTATGAGAACTAAGACTTTATCAATAATAGAAGTCATCTTCTTTCATCATCTTGTTTACTGTTGTGCTGAAACACTCGTGCATGGATGATCCAGACGAGTTGTTGTAGTTGTATTGTAATGGAGGTTTGATTATAATGTTGTTGTGACCTATTTCAGTATTTTCTTTCGTTGTCTTGTTTCCTCTTATGCTGAAATTATCATGCATAGATGGTCCAGACGAGTTATTGTAGTTGTATTGTAATGGAGGTTTGATTATAATAATGTTGTGATATATTTCAGTATCTTAAACTTGAGTTCAAGAGTGCTCTTGTGCCTGATTTTTTCTTCATCAAGCTGCTTGAAGGCCAGATTCTCATGGAAGACTTGTCCACCTTTCTCATTAAGTCTTCTTTCTTCTCACCTTTTGCCTTAATCACTGACTAAAGTTAATGAGGACCTCATTTCCTTATGCATTGCTTGCCCAGTGTCTGTGTTAAAACATTCTCGTACTGAGCTTTGGCCATTTGACCTCCACTCATAAATGTACCTCCACAAACATTTTGATGGGTATTGGGATTATCCTCTTGCAGTACGAGGGTGAATGTTAGTGCTAACAAGACCCACATAGACATTCTCATAGCCGGTGTTTTCACAATGAAAGGTACGTTACTAGTATGATAATCAAAATTAAAGAAGGCAAGTTGATCGACATCAACAACTTTTCCATGGTAAGGGAAATGCATCACACGGAAAAGAGTAGAAACAACTACATGCATGGAATCAATCCAACTACAACCAACTAGAAGGTTGTAATTGAGAGGTGCATCAAAGACCTCAACCTCAATAGTAACCACTTTGCCTTATGACATAATAGATAAGGAAGGAAGAACACCATAAGGTTTAAATCCTGTACCATTAAATTCTTTAAGAGTATTATGTGACTCGGTAAGGGCGGGAGAGCTAATCGACTTTCAACAAGTGAAGTACATGATGCAAGTTGAGGCTCCTTCATCAATAACGGTTCAACAAATATTCTTATTTTCTGCAATAACTTGTATTTGAAACACTAATTGAGGAAGAAGCCTTGGAATATGATCTTCCAAGTCAAATATTATCAAGTTCGTATTAGTAGGATCAATTTCACCAATAGCATTTAACAATTCCTTCCGTTGTGTGGACAACTTTGAAGGACTTCGAGAGTCGACATTGTAGAAGGTGCATGCGCAAGATCTTCTACAATACTGCAGTGTTGAGCAGCACATGCATGAGGATTAAACGAAGACTTACGAACAACGCCCTTTAGAGGAGGATGAAGAACTGTGTCTAGAATCGGTCATTCGAGATGAAGAGGACCATTGGGAGGTGAATTTTATGGAGGAGGTTGAGCCAAAGGAGGTGGTGAATCATCAACTTTCTCTTTTGAAGGTGAATAATCTTTGACTCGAGTAGTGACTACAACTTCATTCTTATTAGAGTCACCAATACACATAAGTAAATAAGATGTGGTAGAGGGAGAAGTTTGGTCATGAATGACCAATAGGGCTTGATGCTGAGAAGGAAAAGGTTGTGACAAAACGGTGGGTGTAGGAGGTGTCCCGGTCCCTTGCAGGAACTTAGTAACATCAGCATGTCATGGACAATCTTTCGTATAATGATCCTCACCACTGATAAGACAAGGATAATGAGGTTTGTGCTTTTCTTTGTCATCAACAGGATGAGTCTTGGGTTTATCGGATTGTTGATTATTATTTTTTTTCTCCTTATTCTTTCCCTTCCCTTTATTTTATTTTTATTTTTAATGGTAGGTGTAGATTGAACCGAATTAACTTCAGAAGTTTTACTGGGAGGAATTGGAGGGAAATTATTTTGTACATTAACAGTATTAGACTTGGGATTGGAATGATTGGCTTATTTAGACTGAGTCTCGGCGTGGAAAGTTCCAATCACGCCATCAACAGCATGAGAAGCTACTGTAGGTGTTGGGGTTTGATTTTTAGACGGGCGGGGAGCATCAGGGATCAAGTCATATAGTGTGCCTGTGAATAAACGAGATCCAAGTATTGAGAACGACTAATCGCCTACTCTTCAGTGACAACACAACCCATGGAAACATCACGGGTTATAGGACCAATGAGTGACTTGGTAAACCACTCGATCATTATTTGATCAGGAAGGGGAAATTTGATTAAGCGCGTCTTCTCCTCCTCCACTCATGAATATGATCGGAAATATGAGTGGACAAGGATTGTTTAAATGAACTCAAAATTTTGGTTCCTGTCTCATATCGGATTAGTAGTTGGTAATGCATTAAGAAATCCATAGCTAAGGTATTGAAGTCATTGAAGAATCCTCGGGGCAATTCAATATACCATTTAATTGTCGTACCCATCAATTTCGTTGGAAAAGACATAATCTAATAGATTCATTCATAAAAGTCGTAATCTAATAGATCCATCCATCAAAGACATAATCTAATAGAGTCATCCATCAAAGAGTTGGATGAACACCAAATATGGAAAGTCATGACATGATTATTTGGGTCTTCCCCTGATCGGCCGTTAAACTTAGGAGTGTCTAATGGTAACTTTCCAGGTATGACCGGCCAATAAGGAGAATGAAAGATAGGATCATTCAAAATCCTAGACAAATTCGGTAAATCCAAAGTAGCAAGAAATGGCAGTTGTCTGTTCACTTGAGGAAACTGGTAATTTTAAGGAGGTAGTCCCGTAGGTATACCAGTAGGACCATAAGCAGTCTGTAGATAGTTAGAGGGTCCTGTCAAATTCAGAGGTGGAGGATTTTGAGTCAAATAGCCAAATTGAGTTGGTTGATTGGGTAAGCTTCCTTGGGAAGGAGCATTAGATAGAAAACCTTGACCCCAGGTAGGATTCATAGAACCTGGATATGGTTCCCCGGGATTAGGGGGTACAAAAGAATTAACTTGAGGAGGTTTACCCTCAGGCGGTTGTTGATTTCATTGGAAAGGAAAATTCCAAGGATGAGACTATAATCCAGGGATATACTGCCCATACATTGGGTTGTGACCCCCAACTTGGGGTTTCCCCCCAACTTGAGGTTGACTTCCAACAAGAATTTGAAAACTAGAAGTAACAGAATGATTTGTGCCTCCAATTTGATTGCAGCTACTTGGGCCAGGATGATTAGATCCTTCGGGTGAAGGTGGAGGAGGAATGTTAGGCCCCCCAGAGAGAACCTGGGTAGGTGTAGTAACATAAATACTAGCAACATTATACCCAGGAGGAACAAAAAGATTAGCCTCTCCAGATGGATTTTGGGCAAGATTAGCAATAGATGTATTTAGAGCGTGATACCCAGGTGGAAGTGGCGGATTTTTTCTAAGCGAAAGTGGTGTTCCAATAGGATCTTGAGTGATTACTACACTTCCAGCAGAAACAAGTGTAGATTGTGGGACCATGGTAGAGCTAGCGAGCTGGAGAGGAAGGATTTTATGAGAACCAACCAACAATTGGTCTAAGTCTGTGACAACATTACTGGTCGTGCTAGTAAAATGATTTAAGGGTACTGTATAGGTAGTGGAATTCATAGGCGTATGTGATTCCATAAGTTGATTAGAGGTTCTCTAGCATGGATGACTCATTCCTAGTTTTTAAAAAATATCTTGTCCCGAAGAAGTTCTCCAAAGAGAACAAATAGGACCAGAAGAGCTAGGATCAAAATTTCCAACAATATGAACCAGAGTTCTAAATGACTCACTCTGAAAGAGAAGATAATCCACACCAGACTTTGCGTGAGGTCCAGTAGGTATTCCAGTATAATCTTCAGCAACAATGTCTCCCGATGAATTTATCCGGAGCAAAAGTGGATCTCGTACCACACTCAATAATGGATTTACGGGAAGTATGGATTCCTCCAATGGAGTAGAACTTCCAATCTCAGAGGCTACGTCATTATTGACAGCTCCTTCAGGAGAACCCTCTGGTGAGTTAGGAAGCAAAGGAGTATATTCTTCCGAATCTTCCGGAGGTAACCCTTGCATCCTACGTGAATGGAGAGGGTCAATGTTGGATGCACCAAATAAAGAATGAAATAAATCTATGGCCAACTAGAGAAAAAAACAACACTCACTAATAAAATCTAGATATCAGACACGCAAACAAACCTTCTTATTTCAAAGTCACTAGTTGGTGATGAAATCCAACGTCACGAAATCAAGACAAGAAGGGGCTGGGATAAAGCAGGTGGAAAAGTTACGTTGATGACCTAATTAATAGACTTACACCTTGGTGCAAGATCCCACACACAATCATGGGTATAGCCTCCAAGGAGCCCGAGTGGGTTTGGACAATGTCGATTCCAGGTACCATGATGACTTGCCCCTCCACAGTCACCTCGTGTAAAGACTCTAAAGAGATAGGCCACTAAGGTTACCAATTACGACAATGATGCCTGGGGAAGCAGTTGACAGTCCGATCCACGCACAAGGGCAGGGTATCTAATCCCAAAATTAATTCGAGAAGGTCCCCACAAGATTTTCTTCTCAAGTGACCCCCAATAATACGTGCAATCTCTACACCAAGACCAACAAAGAAGGGTGAGTAACTTTGTCGGTCCTAATGCAACCTCGTGATTGACCCTTGTGTTAGAATGGCTTCCGAGGACAAAATGTAGCAATTGGATTTGTACTCTCCCTATGACAAGATACTATTGTGTGTTTTTATTCTTTTGAGAGTGTGGCTTACAACCTATTCCAAAGCGCTATCCTAGCTAATGTTGGTGTAGAGAAGTTCTAGGAAATAAAAGTTGATAATAGATTTTAAAATTACGTTGTATTTTAAAGGTTGTTGTTTACTTAAAAGGGAAAAAGAAGTGAAACTGATGATATATTTGACCTTGACCCAATAAGATGAAAGAAGAGATTAAATGAAAACATTTCATTCAATGAACTCTAATTACAGTAGGGAGAAGGTTTCTCTTTTCTAGAATACAAAATCTATCAAGCACAATTTCTCTATATTTGAATGATATGAATTCCAAATAATCAAAACTAATAACTTTTCAAATTTTCTCTTTTCAAAAAATATATGAATGAAAAAATTTCTTACAAAGACTACTAAAAAGAAGAATAAACTTCAGTTCTTTCCTTTTCAAATCAAAACATAGATGTAATGAAGAAAAGAAAGAATGGTCTAAGAAAACTATTGCACTCTCAACACTATTCCCAAATCAAACTCATAATGCAAACAAAAAATGAAATGATAAGAAAATATTTTGTCGAATGCAAACAAATATCGTCTCTTAATCAATAAACAATCCAGAAAGTAAAAACAATCTAAAACTCAAAAGAAATCAAAGACTACTTATCAAACAAGCACCCAGAAACAAAATCTTGAGATTATACCCTTGTGACAAGAAGTCAAGAAACAAAATTTGCAAAGTTTTTAAAGAAGACTCTCAATCCTTGAAAATCAATCAAATACAGGCTTAAGAGTTGTAAACCAATCATTCACCAGTGTCAAAAATTCATCCCAGAAAATAGAGACAAATCTGGGCAAAGAAAAGAAATTTGATTGTCACCCAACAATTCCTATAGGAATTGTCGCAGGCTACAGAGGGGTACAGTGCGATGATCTAGGATCGTCGCAGGCTATCAACAAGGCACAGTGCGATGATCTAGGATCGTCGCAGGCTATCAACAAGGCACAGTGCGATGTCATCACTCTGGCCTGCACAAGTAGAGTGCGACGACAAGGAATCGTCACAGGCTGTCAACATGAAACAATGGGATGATCTCTAAATAAAAAGAAAAATGGGAAAAATGACAAAATTTCTCAATGAACCTTCAGTACCAAAGAGTCAATATGGATCACCCACAAACTCGGAGAATGAATTTGATCAAAATAAGGTAGGCTAAAATCAAATAAGGAGAAAAAAACCAAAAAGGGGTCGTATCCCTAGTATGGTCGCCAATTTTTTTATTGAACAAATCAGTAAGTGAAGACACAAACTAATCTCCCTAACTTCCATAGGAAGCTAGAAAAAAAAAAAACAGAATACAAACTTCACCTTAGACTTCATTGTGATATAAACTAGTTCAGAGATGAATGAGTGGCATACCTTTTAAATGGCGCTTGATACTCGCTAGTGTCATCCTTGTCACTCCATCTTTGGATTTGCGGGATGGTGAACCTATTTAAGAAGCACAAACCAACAAAGAGAGAGAGAACAAAGATATATATATATCAATGAATTCTATGTATAAGATCAAGGAGTTATACAATAAAAGACAAGACACCTTTATAGGGAAGAAATGTATTGTTGCATTATATTAAAATAGAAAGTGGAGAATACAACCCATGCCCTAATGTTGCAAGATCTCTTTCAATGGCTCTTTGCTCCAACACACACACATTTTCTCTAATTCCTTGATGAAGAAGATCCACAATCTGACTTAGAGAGCTAAAGAAAAGCTATCAAAAGTATAATCTATAGCAGAAATCTTCATGCATATGCAAACCTTAACATTTAAAAACTTATCCTTTTCAACATTATCCTCCATATTCAAATGAATATGTGCAAAATTGTAATATCCCTTGGCCGAACCCAATTGTAAATGTAATGTAAGTATACTTAAGCTGGTGAGTTGTTTTGACAACATTTTGTAATGCACCTTTCATGGCATAATGTGTGCATCCACTGCACAGTGAAATGATGTAGTGTGCACATTCCTGGATACCGCGTGCAGTAACTAAAGTGCACGCAGTATGGAGGACAACAGGCCTTGCGTATATGATATGTGTTATAGGCTGGTGAGCCAGCTATTATAAGTTGGGATGCTTATGTTTTGGAATTAGGCCAGTGCACCTATTTTGTATATGTCTCATGATTAATATAAAATACATTGTTGCACGCAGACCGACCACGATAAAAGAGATGGGGGGCTGAACTCCACCAGTTAGGGAAAGGGAGGGCCAAAAGTTAAGGGAAAGGGCTAGCCTAGAGAGCTTAAGCCAAAAATGAATATTATATTAATATTTCTTAAAACATAAAGTATGGATAATTATTTTATCCTAAGTTCTAAAGTTGGGGACAAGTGGACCAAAGTAGCTTCCAACATGACAAGTGTCAAGTTGGGGACATGCATACATATCAAGGGGACTTAGCTCATTTGGGGGAAGGACCATCATTCTTACGGGGATCCTTACGATTACCCTCACGAGGATTCTGACGATCATCTCTCTCATGGTTCCTTCCATCATTCAATCGTCCAGTCAATGATTCCATGACCATTTTCACTCACGCAGTCAGTTATCCTTCAGACATTTATTTCACTGTATCTGAGCCTGTTTTCATAACCATTTTCTGGTGGGTGTACCTAGTTATCTTGGGAGCGGGATTAAAGAAGCGGGTTGTCAGGCCTGTGGGAAATTGAAGAGGCGGGTTGTCAGGCCCGTGAGCAATTCTTTAAATGAGATAATTGTTGAGAATTGATTTCCTGAAGGTGCTAAATTGCAGCTACAGTGCTCTGAGACTTCCTGTCTGACCTGTTTCTGAAGCCCTGGAAGGGAAGTGGGGCAACCGAAGGACTGTTGAGCAGAGAAGGGGCACACTTCCTTGGGTGGGACAGGCATGTGGGGAATGAGAGGTTGTAGGTTGTTAGTTGAGTGAGAACCTGAGACAGAGTCTTTCCTATTGTATATGAGCCTTTAGGCTGGTTAGGAACCCCTTTACCCGGGTGGATTTTAGTCCAAGCTCGGGGGTGACTCACTGTTGAGAGTGATGAACAGTGTAGTCTAAGGCTGGGAATTTTGTGGACGGTTTGTACGCAGTTGGTGACAATATTTCCAAGATAAGTATCAATCGTGTGATAAATTTATATGCTGCATTGTTAATTACGTGATTATGTTACAGTTTATCATATGTGTGACTATAACTATCTCTATGTTTATGGGTATTTCCCTGTATATGCTACATATCTTTGTTTACTGTTATTTCAGTATGAAATCATATATTTACAGAACATAATTGTTTGTTTATGTTATATGTAAAGCTTCCACAAGAGTGTTGTATGTATATGTTATAATTGCAAGCAGTTTGAAGAGAAAATTTATGTAGCATAGCTCAGTTGAATACTGGGTATGTTACAGTATGTTCCGCAGTTAGAGAACGAAAGTGTTCCCTCATGTAGCTTGGCCCTTTGAAGGTTGGGAATGTTACAAATATGATTTCAGAGCTAAGTAAAGCGTCTGAGGAGTGACATGCCCGACCGATGTGAGGCAGGGGATGTTACAGTATGGTATCAAAGCTTCAGTTCCAACACGAAGCTTGGATGGGCCGGAAAGGTTCAGTTGAAGTGAATATTCACAGAAGATTAACTTCAAAGTGACCAAATTTCAAGTCACAGAGTGTCCATGGAAAATTTTGGCACCGCGCAGAAAATGTTGGCGTGCAGGTGTGCGCGATAAATTGTGGCGTCGGGTGGAAGAATATTGTGTGCAGATGCACGTGCTGAATTCAACATTGCCCGATGAGTACACACATAGTAATGTGCACATGGGGTGCGCAAGTATTGCAAAACACAAAGGATTTTGGTTGGTGCACGCATAGTATGAGTATAAGTTGTCTCGCGACAGTGTATTCAATGGTGTGTGCAAATTATTGTGTGCGGTGTGGCATATTGAACTTTGGCATGGTGCAATGCATAGGGAGAAATGCATGTGGAATATCAGTGCGCAATACCAAAACTGTGTGCAGTGGATATTTACACACAACGCAAAAGTAGTGCGCGCAAGTTATTGGCACGACGGAGAAGAAATGCATAGTGGATATAGATGCGCAGAAGCACGATTTACCTTGTGATGTTGCTGTGCACGATAAATATGGGTGTACAGGTTGAATTTTGGTGGGCACGAAGTCATTTGGAAGGCGATGAGTCCAAGTTTCATTTGCATGATATTAGAGGAAAACGAAACACACAACCACATCAGAACATTATTTAAAATGGATTCAGAGTTGGTTTGAGAAGAAATAAATATAGTCTAAATTACTAAGCTGAGAGCATCTCATAAATGAATTTTGAGTTTTACATTCCTTTGATTCGGACATATGGAAGTGAAATATAAGCTTACAAGAAAAGCATACTATGAAAGAAAACAAGACTCATAACACCACCAGTTAGAATCTTGTAATAAACAGTCCAAGGTCCACTTCTGCATTTATATAATCATATTAATTCCAAAATTACATAAAGGGAATGATAACAGTTATCATATTGTAAAGAGATTGTTTAAGAATAGGACTATCATCTCTGGTGCCCCTTACCTCTGCTACCATCTAACCAAAAATTGTTGAAATGTACTTTTATTTAAGGACTCATTTCAGCTTAGCGATCTCCTCCTTTAAAGAATCTAACCAGACCGGTTGATTCTCTCCAACACTTTCGATTGTTTCAGCTGTGGTTTCCTTCTTCTGTCACTTGCTCCTTTTCTTCTTAGCAGCTAGCATGTTGATGACTAAATCCTTCATAGTGGGATTCAGCCTGACTTCCAACTATGAGTCTATAGCTGACTCTGTGTGGAATTTAGTCACTAGAATGTGAGAAAGTACCCTTTCCTCCTTATTCACAAGAAAGTCTAGCATTTTTCCCGAATAACCAGTCTCACTAGATTTAGCCTTGTCCATGTACCTTAGTTTGTGGATACCAAAATTCTTTTATAGAGAGCAGAAAGTCGAGCAATTTGGAGATTACTCCGTTTATGGATAAGCTGATTGTTAGAATATAAAAGATGGTGTGCTCGTTTTACCATTGACGATACCCTCGTCACCCAACCATAGGTCGAAGCCTCCCTCCGAGCACCTTAACCTTGACTTGAGAATTCCTCTGGAAGCAAACCCTAGGCTAGATAGCCAAACAAAGGGCAGCACATCTCTCCTTAAGGATAGTTCAACACAAAAGACTGATCAGATAGTCCCAAACCCTAGCCAAGAGATATCCAAACAAAATAGTGAAACTTGCTATTGCTACAGCTGCACCTGCAACCCTCCTCCAAACCTGCGCACCAGCTGCAACTGCATTGCGCACCAACTGGGAAAACTACAGTCCTGAGATGTGACAAATGAAAAACTGGAGCTCTGTATTTATAGTAATCCTGCCAGTTTACTAGGGCCGACTTCTCCTTATGGGTATGTTTCTGTTCAGTATATTATTATTAATTCTGGCCGACTTCTTCTCTTGGAGGCTAATAGCCTAAT
>JASDQU010211504.1:0-16564 GCA_032191745.1 Picea mariana | reverse complement strand
ATGGTAGTATGATGTTGATGAAGCAGGTGACGTGTCGGTTGATTGGGTAGTATGATGATGATGTTATCAAGTCAAGGTGGCAGTACAGTGATGATGTCAGCAGGATGACTAGACCGTACGGAATGATGATGTGGAACTACAACATTGGCACAATAGGTGACTGGGAAATATGACATTGATGTGTCTTGACAGTATGTTGAATGGGAAAGAAACATGGGAAAATAACATAGCAACACATGGCAGTGCAACATTGAATGGGCGTTGATGCAGGTGCCACATGAGCGAGTGATTGGGCACCACATGATCCAATCACAAGATGCCACATGGCAACCCAAATTTACCCAATGAGGGCTAGGAACCAAAAACTCAAAAAAAAAATTAAACAACCCTAAATCGGCTAATAGAAAACAAATCAATGATGGAAAAATGAGGGTTGATCGACCGACGCCGAATCTGGTGGCCAGATCGGCCAGACCCCAAAACTGGCGGAAATTATTTGATTTTGGTAGAGTATTAAATGAACACTTAGCCATATGCCATATGGGGAGGCTGAAGGGTTTGATCCCCAGACCTCCCTTAAAATTAGGCAACAACTTAGTTAAATGGCCTAACTAATTGGCCAATGAGTCACTTAATAAAACAAAACAAAATTGTTTTATTTAAGGAGGAAGTTGCAATTATTGAGGATCTGGTTGGCGCCCAATCCAGATCAGACCGAGGTCCTAACTAATTATTTATTATGCACTAAGTATGCATCCCAGGGTGGCTTGCACATGAATCAAGGGCTTGACCTAGAATTCTATTCGAGGTAAATAAAACCAGTCATTAATGTTCTTGGACTTTTTTGTTGGAACAATTTTTGAGGAAGAGAGCCAAGGAGAGGCCTGGAAGTGATAGTGACCCAATTTGATGAAAATATAGACATTTTGGCACAATTTTGAGCCAGGAATTCACTGGTGCAGTCCCATGACTATGGCCAAGCCCATGACTGCTTGAAGGCTATGGCCAAGCCCATGACTTCTTGGCATGCTTTTTGAGGCAGAGTTGCACTTTTCAGGATAGGGTCGAGTTTACAAACAAAAGTTGTAGAATGACGAGACAGTTCTGTTGGAGGTGTGTATGCTGAGATTTAAGCAGCTGGTTGAGTGCCTTGGCATGAAAGCCATTGTAAGTTTCATGCATTTATGATTTTTTTCTCTTTTTGAAAATTGCAAGGGGATGAATGTATGTTGCATATTCTAGTGATCTATGAGTGCTGTAACAACGTAACAAGATCTAAATTATTAAAATAAATTGATTGTTTGATCCTTGCACACAAAACGATATGGTGTGGTAAGAGGCCATTTTGACACTTCGACAAAAAGTAGTCATGTGTACAATCAAAAGTATCAAAATTGTGATACAAGTGTGATGATGATGGAGTTTACCTTATTTATTATGTTGCACATGTTTGTAATGGGGGTTTTAAGAAAACTATAGAGTTACCACTAGTGCACATTTGGGGGTATTTTCCTTAATGTTAATGATGTAAAAGGTTGAAATTAGGCACTCTAGAAAATAATGATGAGAGTGAGAGTTATTTTGTTCTATGAATAAACCTTGTTAAGCCTTATTGGCAATATTTTAATGGGTTTGTAGCCATTGTTAAGTGAGAGGCATTATTTTTTCCTAGGCCTGATTTGGAAATCATTGTAAACTTGTCCATGAGTGTTTTATAAACTCTTGAAACATATGGTACTCCTTTGAAAATGTTGCAAAACTTGTATTCCATATATTGTCACCTATAGATTTGCATTGATGCAAGCATTGGCATCGACATCCTCATTTTGGAGTACAAAGGTGAAGGAGAAGAAGGGTGCGGCCTTTCAGAGACATTTATTATGAAGGTCAGGGAATCAACTATAGATTTTCATTGGTGAAAGTGTTGGAATCGAAATCCTCATTCCATAGTACAAAGGTGAAGGAGAAGAAGGGTGCGACCTTTCAGAGACATTTTTTATGCAAATCAAGGAATCAACTACATATTTACATTGATGCAAGTGTTGGCATCAACATCCTCTTTCCGAAGCACAAAGGTGAAGGAGAAGAAGGGTGCGGATTTTCAGAGACATTTTTTATGCAGATCAAGTAGTGGGGAAGGGTATCATGGAGTGTAAGACTCTTCCCAGAAGAAGTTTGGGGATATTAAATGTTTCTCTCTATACTTTTGGAGGACCAAAAGTGATTTTTGTGGGGAGGTATGATCAAGGAGGATCTCCACACAAGGATTCAATACTTTTCACACCATGGAGAATATCATTAAAATTATTGTTGATAGGTGACAAAGTTTAAAGGAATTTTTAATGCTTCATATTGTAAAAGTGATTAATATTTTTGAGCCTAATGTGCTCATGTATTTTCACTAGTACATATGGGCGGATTATTCCACGAAATGTTTCCAAGTTTCCATTATTTTCATTTTTTTTTTAAATTGGGAGGGATTTTCGTCGTTATTGCCACAAAAGTTCGTCGCTATAGCGACGATTATTGCATACCTCAAAAAAAATCTGCTAACACACATGTCTTGCAACGACTAGTTGACTTTTTTCAGTCAACTCAGGCATTTTCATCGCTATATCGACAATAGTCGATACATATATACCTAACTTTAAGAGACTTTGCGACACATTTTCTATAGTTGCGACACTTTTCATGGCTTTTGTTTGATATTTTTATTTTTTCCGTTACCCACCCATTGAACAAATCCAATTCTCGATCTACATAGCTCGGATTTTGAACTTGAAAGGTTAGTATGTTTTTTCATTTATGTACTCATTTAACTTGTAAATTTTTGTTCAAAAGAAATTTCATGCAGCTTGTTTTTTTCTTCATAATATATTATATGTGCAGTATGATATTTCAAAATATTAATGTCATTGATTTTTGGATCTAGTTAGTATATTCTATGGAAATTCATGTGAAATGTCAAGAAAAATATTTTTCGAAGAAGTATTTTAAGAAGAGGGAAAATTACTCCATCAATAAGTCAATTCAAACATTAAAAACGAATGTCATTATCAATATAGATTAATTTGAGCCTACAATTCCTTATGTAAATTTAATCCTTATTACAAAACCACCAACCCATAAAAAATTTACCGGTTGGACTAATGTTTGAAATAGAAAGTGGAAAATAAATCCTCTTAGGGCTAATCCTATCCCTTAGTGACCTTGTTAGCTCTCTAACTTTTGTGTTTCTATGATGTCAAAACGTCAAAATGTCTTAGAAGAAATAATTGTGAGGATTGTAGGTCATTGTAAATAAACATATCATAATCGAAAAGAGTAGCTAAAATATAAAATTTGACAACTTATTGTTTGGTATAGTGTAGGTAAGACAATTACTTGTCACTATGAACGAAAATGGCAGGAAGCTTGCTCATTTAAGAGAGACATTAGAGGTGAGGGGTGATGGAAAATGTTATTGCCCTTGCTATGATTGTAGGGGCTTACAAATAAAAAGACTTTTAACAACAAAAACAGAAATACATTGTAGGGAGAAGGGGCATGCCGAAGGGGGTTATGAATATCATCTCTTGGTAAGAGGATTCAATATTTAATGTATTCTCTATAATAATCATCATGTCATGAATTTTGGTAATATTTATTATTGATTTTTTTATATTTTCTATACACACTAACTTTTCTACATTGTTTTTAAATATATAGATGATGCCCCCAAAATTTTGACCTCCAGAGAGTTATTTGCCAAGTACTAGTAGAAACACTCCTTTACAGGGTGATGAACTTCGAGATCAAAATATTGAAGCTGCTGATGAAGTTATTAATGATGATATGGATGGAGATAACATTAGTGATTCAAATTAGGAAGATGAGATACATAGATTGATCCAAGACACATTTTCTCCAATGGATGAGGACAACTAGGATGATAGTCATGATGTTGATCCTCTACTTGAGAAGTCATGTCAACCTCTTTATGNTCAACAAAAAATAATCTATCTTCTATATTGTTGTTGGTGAACTTGAAGGTTTTGAATGGTTTATCAAACACATGCCTCACACAGATACTAAGGTATTTAATTTGTTAATTATTTATGCCTGCATGTTCACAAATACTTAAAAGGTTCAATTTGTTCCTATATTGCTATTGTTTTCTAACTTGTAAATTAGTATGGATGAAATATTGATGATTAATACTTTTTACATTGAATTATTGTTTTGAATTTTGTAGATTGTTAGGTGAATTTATATTACCAACATCAAATATTTTTCCATGCACATATCGAGAAATATCCGTGATTATGAAAGAAATTGGAATGGAGTATCAGGCTATTGATGCATGTCCTAATGATCATATCATATACTATGGACAATATGCATTAGAAAATGAATTTTCACAATGTCAAATAAGTATATATCGAACCGATAAAGCATCAAAGAAGGTGCCTCACAAATTTCTTTGTTATATTCCGATAATTCCACATTTCTAGTGGTTGTTTAGGTGCAAAAGTATAGCATAGTTTATGGATTTCCATGAAATGAACAGAAGTCGAGATGATGTTCTTAAAATTCCTGTAGATGGATCTGCATTGAATTACATCGAAGTAAAGTGGCCAATTTTTAAAGAAGAACCTCGTAATGTTAGACTTTTGTTGGCCGCTGATGGTGTCAATCCATTTGGAGAGCTTTGTTCTATGTACTCAGTGTGGCTTGTTTTGGTTATAGACAATAACCTTCCTCCTTGGATGTTGATCAAGTGAGAGCACATAATGTTGGCAATGATTGTTCCAGGTATTTAATTATATTTTATTTTCTTTAAAGTATGACAAAATATTTCATTTTTTTGTTTCATGCATGGTAATTATTTATTTTATATATAACGACATCTAGATAAGTATAATTAATCATGCAGTATGTTGAACTAATTAGGTAACTACTAGGTTAAATATGTGAATGTGTATATTGAGCCTCTTATTGATAAGTTGTTGAAGTTATGGGCTGGCGTCACTATGTATGAAATATTTATACCAATAGGGAAAAAATGATTTCAATTCCATGGAATACTATCATCGACAATTCATGATGCTCCCGGGTTAAGACATTTTTGTGGTATATTGTTACTTTCTTTTGTGATTTAATATTATATATATTTATTCAAAATATCATGCATTATTTTAAATTGTAACTCTAATTTGCTACATCAATTCATATATCTTGTAGTTCTTCAAACAAAGGGTAAATTATCATGCCCAGTTTGTGGTCCCAGGATCAAATATCGTCATTCAAGGAGTTTAGGAAAGGAAGTGTTTGATGAGTATAGGCAATTTTTTCCTAAGAACCATAGTTATTGAACTACAGACAAAGAAAAATTCAATGGTAAAGAAGAGAATGGAAAAAAACCACGAAGAATGACACCTCGCCTATGGAAGTTGGAATATATTAGAAGTCATCAAGGTATGGAAATTATTTATGTATGACATATTATATAAATCTTTGGTTAATTTCATTAGTATTAATTTCATTTTGTTTGATTAATTATTGTTAATTTTAATTTGTTGATGTTTCATGAATGTCTTTAAGGCACGAATGGGCTTCCATGAGGAATGAAAAGTTACCTGATGCAATTCAGTATTTTTCCATACTACGAGCACCTACAAATAGTTCATTTGTTTGATACAATGCATCAGGAAGAACATAATAGAATTGTTTTGGCGAATATTAGATGGAAGGACTGACAAAGAGAGAATTGGAAAGATTTGTTGTGACATCCAGGAAGATAATCATGCATTGAAAAGTGTTATTATTAATTCTAATGGTGATGGTCATGAACATAATACTAGTCTTCCTTGGTTATTGACGGAGCAACAAAGAAATATTGTAAAAGAGGTCATTCGAAAAATTAGGTTTCGGACAGGGTTTTCATCGAACATACAAAATATCTTAACGAAAAAAGGAGATTTTGGTGGGGTTAAACACATGGCTGGCATACATTCATTAAGGTAATTAGTAGGTTATAATATATTTCCTTATTGGTAGGCATATTTTGGAAACAAATAATAATTATTTGTTTTTTTGTTACAGTATGTTCTATCTTTGTCTCTCGTACACAACTTTGACAACAACATAAAACATATTATTTATGTACTTGGCAAATACACAAGGTAAGTAACGTTTTATAAGGAAAATGTACTTCTTATGTGATTTTTAGTGGAACGTATTGACATATTATGTTTTATCTGCAAATTTATGTATGCCTTGATATTATTTTATTGCATCGACATTTGTAGGTGGCTTTCATCAAAAGAAATCCATAAAGAATATATAAGGTATTGGAAGAGAGAAATTCCTTGACTAATGTGTCAAATGCAATAGTATCTACCTCCAACATTTTTCAATGCTCAAGAACACTACCTCATACACCAAGTTGAGGAGACTGATTTATGTGGACCAGTACACACAAGGTCAATGTGGATGGTGGAGAGGCAGTTGAAGTCATTGAAGGGTTTTGTTAGAAACATAACATGTCCGGGGGTTCTATGGTTGAGGGATATATGGTATATCAATGCATGGTGTATATTAGTCAATATCTACCTAAATTAGAAGAAAATATGAACGTTCCTTGCATTTGGCATCTTGACTCCATCAAAAAATTTGAAGGCGAGGTCCTATTGGGGAAAGGTAAAATGAGGACTATGAAAGGTAATTATTAGTTGTTGAAAAAGATTTAATACATTACACATTTATTTTTCCAATTTTATTTTATCATACTGATTTTTTACATTTTTTATTCATGCATATTGAACTATATTAAACTATTCCTTTATTAACAATAACTAATTAATGATATTAAATTGTTATTTTATCATATAGTTGCTTGAGAGTGGGATGCTTTACATTTATACATTTCAAACAACCTTGATTGGATGGAGCATTGAATAGAATATACTGAAGAATACTTCGGTAGGTTATCATGGGAAGGGGTGAGTAAGATGATTAAAACAACACATCGTCATCAAGATCAATTTCATGATCTTATGTCAACTAGGGAAGTTGATTTAGCCTTTGTTTTAAAAGATAAACATGAAAGTAAATTGTTTACCCACATTTTCCTAGTTATTTCCCAATTTTTCAATGTATTTGGTTTGTTTAATTTTTGAAATATATATTTACTAAGTCTTATATGAGGTTTATTAATTGGAAATGTATTTTTTACTTGTTTTCCATGTTGCAGTTGAAACATCACTAGGATATGTGGTGTAATGTTCGTAAATTTCGTATCAAAATGTTGGATGATAAGATGAAAACCTTGGATTCTAGGATAACTACAGTGTTTAAAGTCACCAACATTTCCTCTAGAAGTGATAGAAATCTGGAAGAAAATGAGAATAGGTACTATGGGAATTTGGAGGATATAATTGAGTGTGATTTTAATTCCTTTAAAATAGTTTTGTTTGAGGTGAAATGGTACATGCTACGGATGCACGAATGTGATCCTGGAAGAATTATTATTGAGCATGATAATGGATTTACCATGGTTAATACAAGGGCATTTGAACTCGGTAAAGAGCCTCATGTTCTTCCAAGTCAATGTGAGAAAGTATTTTACCCAGAGGTACCTGGTAAAGCAAGTTGGTCATACGTTGTTAGATATGATCCAAGAGGAAGACAAGTAAAGTATAATAATGTAACCAAGAATGAATATAATAACGAGGAAGAATATCATGATTGTGTAGATCAGGAGCAGGTGGTTGTAGTTGATGTGTCAGATGAAGAAGTTGAATAAGTTGATCATCCAAATGTAGGAGACGATGATCTCATTGATGATATCGATAACTATATTAGTGAAAATGACATTGATGACGATGTTGATATGAATGATCCTTTCACCAATATCGATTTTGAACTAGATCATGATACAGATGTTGAGTTGAATGAAGAAGAAGATGACTGATATTTAATTATTGAAAAGAAGAGGTATGTGTTTATATTTTTTATATGATCTTTATATGTTTTTATTTTGTATAATAGAGTATATGTTACATGTTCTTTATAATTTCAAATTGGGTATGGGGAAATTGGGAGTGATGTGAGGGGGAGGGGGGGCATAATTAGAGATTCCACCTTCACGTGGTTTCCCCTGTTTAGTAGAGAATGAACTATTATTGAAACCAAGAGGAACTCTACGCGACTACGTGTAATCATACCAATGATGTAGGTATGTAATCCCAGGGATTTACATTTTTATGTTTATATTTCTGTATAAGCCAATGAATGACAACCATAATTTAATTTTTTGTTGTGTTTGAATAAAATATGATCAATCCCAATCTTTTGTCAAATCAACACGATGTTGCAAAACCTATCCAAAACAAGGCATTAATTCGACAATATAAGACATTGTTTTGGTAATGGTTGGCGTGGATGCCAGGTTCTTAGGTTTCATTGAAAAATATAAAAAAAACACCCTTTATGAGCATTTTCAATGAAAATCAATCGAAATTTTATATTTTAATTGCATAAATCAGATTTAGAAATTTTGAAAACATCTCATACCAACAATGTAGGTATGTCGTCCCAGGGATTAATTACATTTTTATGTTTACATTTTTGTAGAAGCCAATGAATTACAACCATAATTTAAATTTTTGTCGTGTTTGAAAAATATATGATCAATCCCAATCTTTTGTCAAAGCAACACACTATTGCAAAACCTGTCTAGAAGAAGGAATTCATTCGACAATATAAGCCATTGTTCTGGTAATGGCCAACATGGATGACAAGTTCTTAGGTTTCATTGAAAAATATAAAAAAAACACCCTTTATGAGCATTTTCAATGCAAATCCGTCGAAATTGTAGATTTTAATTGCAGAAATCAGATTTATCAATTTCGAAAACATCTCATACCAACGATGTAGGTATGTCATCCCAGGGATTAATTACATTTTTATGTTTATATTTTTGTATAAGACAATGAATGACAACCATAATTTAAATTTTTGTTGCGTTTGAATAAATTATGATCAATCCCAATCTTTTGTCAAAGCAACACGCTATTGCAAAACCTGTCTAGAACAAGGCATTAATTCGACAATATAAGACATTGTTCTGGTAATGGCCGGTGTGGATGGGAGGGTTTCCAGACTCAAACATCACTCTAGTTTAACAATAATCTTAATTTTCCTTGATGATATATAGCTTGATTTTTCATATGGAGCTTCATTCTCATATGTAATCTACTTCAACAGTAACCTGATGGGAAATGGGGCCAATGTTGAAATTCTTTCAAAATGTTTCTATATGCATTGAAATTTGACATGGATAGATTTTTCGCATGCCTTAATGATATGGAAGGGTTTCTAGACACAAATATATAGTACTATATGTCATAACATGTGTACTATAAATGAATTTTAAAAGGAACAATGAACAAACATTGTACTAGGTCTACACATGGGAAATGATGACCTGTGAATGGGGTTTCAAATTGTTTCTGTATGAACTGAAATTTGACATGGATAGACTATTTGCATGCCTTAACAATATGGGAGTGTTTATAGACTCAAATTTGACTCACACCCCCACTTGTTTCCATCGTCATTTCATCATGTAAACCATAAACCCTAATTTTATTTCAAAGTACACAAATTGGTTGACGCAAGTTTTAAGTGTTCGTCAGTATTTCTTCATTTTTCTTTCAATTTATGCATTGTATATACAATGTATGTGTGTCATAGTTGTGATGAAAAATCCCCCTTTTCGTTCATTGTTTAATCAACACTATAAAAATGACTATGATGAATGGCCCATGCATCCCTAAGGAAATTTCTATGATCTTGTACCTTGTTGTTTGACCCTAGATAATTCCTTGGACAACCATGAGAACCATACTTAATGTTACAAATTCATTTGAAATGACCATTTTTATATCACATATTTCATTTATGATTCCATAAATCCCTAGGCATGGACCATAAATCCCTCTTTTTTGTTGATTTCTTATTCAACACCATAAACATACTCTGTGAATGGGGCCAAGAATAATTAGTTACACATAATGTAATTTCTTACCTTCATGGAGTCATCAATAGGGTGTTTACAATGTCTATCAATGTAGTTTCCCCCCACATCCAAAAGGATAATCAATAAATAAGGTTCAATTACAAGAGATTGTAACTACAAGGACTAGGGTGGAGTCATCAATTTGTTGGGTTTTAGTGTTCCCAATGAATGGATGCATTGTTGTTGACATGGAATGGGACAACAAATGTACATTAATAATTTTCTTCCTTCACTTGATGTGGGCCTGGTCATTCCTAGCCTTGAATTGAAAGTTACCCCTAGTCTTAGGAATCACCCTTCATGACACTTGTCACCAAATGATTAGATCACAAGGTTGGAGGCATATGGGCATTGGGACGAGGTTTTATAATCCTACAGTAACAAGAGAAATTAATTGAACTTTGACTATATTGAAAGGTGCGTGAAATTGAAAATACTAACAACCCAAAACTAAAAGGAATCAATACACAGATTGCCAATGAGAGGTGATCTGGTGGTATGTAGGAAGAGTCCTAGCACCTTCAAAATGATCATTATCCTCCAACTATCCACATCTATGTATAATTCTAAATCCTCATCCCTCTTTGAGTCCAATGACCCCATGATTCTAGCATGACCATGCTTGATGTGGAAGTTTACACATTTCAAATTATGGGATCTTACATAAGATAATGTATCACCTTTAGTGGATCATAAACATATATATGGGAAAAATCCAACTAGAATAAGATTCTTCATTTGTTAACTCAATATGTAATCGGTTACAGATGCTTCATTTGTTAATTCAATATGTAGTCTGTTACAAATGCTTCATTTGTTAACTCAAATCTTCCTTTCTTCGTAATCTTAGGCTCTACTTTCCATTATCAAACTACAAATAAATCCATTTGCAAAGGGTGCTCTTCAAGTTCTTATGTGATTATATAGTGGACTCTAACAATAGATCGCAAATCCTCTTCCCTCTCCATAAAACCTACACTTCTTAAGAAGTTTTGAATATCCCTTCACTCCACTGGTTGGTCACAAGAAACAAAAATATCGGTAGATTGTTCCATGGTTGGCAGTCAATTACATAACGCCATATGGTTTATATAAGGGTGCCAAGTTCCAGAGGTATAGGAAATAAGAAATTGTCAACCACCTATGGAATAGAGTTGAATCCACCAGTCCATAGGAACTCATTAGTAGCCACATAGCTCTGACATCTAACATAGAGCTAATGCCCATCCTAGAGGGGAAACAAAGAGAGGCAATTTCCCATGTTGAAGATACAGTAAACATTTCAAGGGAAGGTGCAATCCAAGCTTTCCAAGCCATATGTAGTGGGATTCATATTGATCTTTAGAGGATAGAACCAAACTCCCCTCATATATACCCTATGTGAATGACAGGTCCAAGGATCGAACCAAAATCGGAGAATCGAGTACTACTACATATGGGTAGATTATTCCACGAAAATTTTCCACGTTTCCATTATTTTCATTTTTTTTTAAATTGGGCGGGATTTTTCGTCGCTATTGCCCTTGCAGTACTAAATGCAGGAATGTGTGTAATGTTGAAATTTTTTTAAAAGGAACAATGAAAATACAGTGTACTGGGTTTCATGACATATAAGGGGTCGTATTGTCTCATTTATGGGTGCCTTTGTTGACGGATATCTACATCCTTTTCCTTTTTTGTTTTCAAATAATATTTTTCCAAGACCTTTATTATTTTTCATGTGTTAACAAGTTGAAGACATTAAGGAGCACTAAAAAGGAAATGCATAGACCACAAATTCTTGTTGACGGGCGAAATTGAACGCTCGCCAACTGGAGGGGTGAATCCAGTCTGGGGTTATCTAAATAACCCAAGTCGTTTGGGATAATCCACTCCGACGGGTTTAGCAGCTCCGTTGGCCGATCTCAGTCCTAGGAAAATGAAAGAAAAACTAAGCTAAAGAAACTAAGTGAAAAAAGTAATTACAACAAACTATATACAAATCGAAAACTATATATACAGTTTACTAACTAATATCATGAAACAATAATTCTACTTATTTAAATGTTCAGCTATCAACAAGATTAAACCTCAATTATATATGTATAGTATTCACAAATTACTAATTTTAAATTGAAAACCTGCAAAAATCATTTGTGAACTGTCCTATGACAGCAAAGCTATTATTTTTGGATTTTTTATAAATTTTATAAGACAGAAATAAAATGACACCTATCTAAGCATAACAATAACATAACAATCCTGACTATAAATCTGAACTATAGAGATGAACAATGAGAGGCATTCAGATTACAAGAAATTCATATATTATCTAAACCAATTAAATAACACTAACAGACTAACCTATAGTAACGCTTTCCAATTTGTCCCGTGCACAGTATCTGATTTAGTTGTTCGATGGGGGAAACCCGCACTCGATTTTACACAAGCTTCTCATAAACAAGAAGCAACGACTCTCTTTGAATACCAATGAAAGAACAAAAAAGACATAAAACAACAACAATTTTATGATTTATAGATCATCACATTTAGATAAATCCCAGTGCGAAGATTTGTACATAACCATTCATTTAATGAAGAACATAAACCTTCTATTTATTAAATTCAAACAAAGTAATTGTTGTGCGTAAAATGAGATACATCAGACATGGACAAAAATTTTAAATCATAACGCATCAATCTGTAACAAATCTTGATATCTAAAGTAGTCAATAATTTGATTACAAATTAAAATGCACAAAACTTGAACGAAAGTATGATAAATTGAAAGCTAAAGCTGTTACAAAGCATCCACTTGCATTCGAGTCTGCATAATCATAAGTCCATAGTATTTTTTCTCCCAATAGTGATGTGTTCTTTGCAAAAATAATGAGTATATAAAGGCCACAGGGTAAAACATCCCTATGGGAATTATCAAAACTGTTTGCAAAAATCTGGGAACAATCTCCTAGATTCCTATTTCTGCCTAAGACTAACAACTTAAACCAAAACTATGTAACAAAAGCATGTTCTAAACTGCCACAACAGATCCAATTCCAATTTAAAATCGAGTGTACCTGTAGATAGACAAGAATAAACAATTTTAGATAGTGTTTTGTTTGTAAAATTAACAAAAATCCAAATTTTATGACTAGCTAACAGAATCAAACGATTCTGTAGCTGGCCATATTTGCAAATAGAATCGTATTGAATCAATTGAATGGTAATATAAATGTATGCAATGAATCAAACAATTCTTTTATTACTAATTCAAAACAAATACAATCGTTTATGCTAATTCAAGAACAACAAAATCGTGTTAAATCGATTCAATCAAAACAGAACTATATTCAATTTAGCAAACAAATCAATGTAAACACAATAGTTTATGCTAATTCAAAACGAAATCATTCTTGTTAATTCAAACCAAATATTTTATACCAATTCAAAACTAACAGAATCATTTTTGAATCAATTCAAACAAAACATAACTATATTAAAGTAATTCAGAGAAAACACAATCGGCTATTCTAATTCAGAACAAACCAAGTCATTCAAAAATCAATGTTGAAATAACATACCTTGGCTGTAGGGATACGATTTAGTCAGGATAATTTCGAGTTAACAATGGCAGTGGCTGCCTCTACATTTTAAAAAGAACAGAGCCTGTTGTCTTTCAACTTGCTGACAGACTGCTTGATAAATCTTTGGATTGATCAAGGGTTCAATAGAGGGAAAGAGGCACAAGGTTGGATGGGTGGAAGGGGTTCTAAGGCACAGGCCTAAAGAAGTAATAAACGTTTCAGTAAATACAAACAGACCAACACGCACCTTTCAGCCACGGAGAAGATCTGAGATTTGACCTCTAAAACATGAGCTATAACTCTGTAATAACCCAATGTCTGAGGAAACCTCTCACGATGAAGGTAAAGGGGCTAATTTTGGTTCTGGGTTTTCAAGGGTTTGATCTAATTCAAAACCGTTTGCCCAGAATCACCCACGTAAAAACTTTTCTCTGGGAGGCAATTATGGGGTTAGCCTCAACTGTCTTCTCCAGTACTATCAAACCATAACAGAGTTTCGACACCATGGGGTTCAATTTTCACTACAAGGGCCATAGGAGAGAGCACACGGTCTACATGGTAAATGGTGAGGGGGCTGGACAGGATAGACATTGGACCAAATGCTCGCAGGTTTTCCCAAACAGAGGTAGCCCGAGATGCAAGGAAAACGTTAATGCCTATGCATGTGAGGATGGAGGAATGAATCAAAACCATGCAAAACATTCATGTTGGCATGTAAAACCGACGATGCTTTGGTAATTCATTCAAATCACAATCAAAACATTGTAAACCAATTATCAAATGGACTATTCACATACTCATCGAAAGCCATAACATTGATAACCAAAAGATTTTGACCAAATGAAATATCAAATAACCACTCAAAAACCATAGTGTTCATAACCAACAATTGATTCGTATATTAAAACAACAATAGTGTTTGTATGACTCAAAGAAAACACTACATCAACCATTGCACCATGGGTTTAATCACAATGTTAATGCGTTCTCATGAAACCATTGCACCAAGGAATTTGATCAAAGACAATAGAATATCATACCACCATTGTATCAAGGATTCAATCAAAGACACCAGAACTCCTTTCATCATGAACTTATAAATTGAAACCATATTAACAAAATTGGAAAGTGAATAAAGGTTTGGTGTCTTGCCAACTGTATGACCATTATTGAGTTAGAGGTGAAATGACCACATGAACAAGAGTATTCGTAACAATCAAAAGATGATTTTAATGCCATCGACATGACTTCCAATTATGGGTTTTCATGCTTGCAGTCGTGAAAATGGAAATGAAAGGCAGGTGTGTGAATGCGCAAGATAATAGTGTTGTTTTGTTTTAAAGAATTGCGACGAGTATTGAGGGTTCAAAACCCTTGTGTGGGCAACTTGTAAGGAAAAGATAAAAATGCAAAATGGCTGCCAACAATGGAGACACACTGGTAGAAGCAGTTATCTCTGCCATAAGAACAAATCCAGATTATGATAATGAGAATAATTCTAACTAAAAAACAACCAGAAAATTGTTTAAACATCATCATTAATCAAACAAATTCCAATTGTGCTTAAAAGATGAAAACTGATAACAGTTTTAAGACGAGCGAGTCATGATATTAAAGATAAAATCTGCAATACTGTTGACAGAGCCACTGCTGCCAGCAGACATCCATAGCCTCGACAGGGTTTCCATTTAACCCACTCTGACATCCGTATCCTGCCAAGAAGTTTCAGATTAGAATAAAGGACATTTTAAGGTCAGGATATTCCATATTTGCGAATTTTCATATACCCGACATTGCTTCGCTGCCAGCGGGCCTGTTCAGTACCTCAACGAAGTTGACTTGGCATCATGCATGTATTTACCCGCTACCAACAGGCCTGTTCAGTATCCCGATGGGTTTACAAGCACTTCCCACAGCTCTTTTTATGATTTATTTAGTTTTTAAAGATATATAATTGAGTGGGGTGACGCTGAAAATTATGATATTTTGGATATATTTGTATAGACCTGGAGAGAATTTTTTAACTGTCCTTCATTAAGATTCAGAGATGGTTTGTTTACAAAACTGACCTTCGAAGGAAGGGAGACATCTTTTGAGTTATTCCCTTAAGAAACAGGGATAGCATAAGAAGAAAAAGATGATCGTGACAGGCTTCACTTACAGATTGAAATCAATAAACTTCTTTAAAACAACAGTCTTTCCTTGACATGGATGTAAATTTTAGAAGCATATCCCAATTGATGTTTAGAAAACTTTTCAACAGTCATTTTAGAGGAAAACAATTTATGTTTTCTTTGTCTGAACAGTTCATAATGCAGGTATGTGTATTTCAACAGCAAAAACTAGTAAGCATAAGGGATAAATCAAAGCACACCAACGAAAAAGGATTTGAAAGCAAAAAAAAAAGCCAAACAAAAAAAAATAAAAATATGTACAGAACGTGCATCTAAAAACCTCATGCAACAAATCACTGGGGAGACTAAAAAAAAGAGTAGGAAAATCATGTTTGATGGGAAAGCAGCCTTTCTCATGGTACCTTGGGTCAGGGTTGATTCAGATTTATTTATCTCTTTACTTTCCATTTAAGGTCTTCATGATGATACTACGTTTTTGAAAATAAATGTTCAACTAGAAGCAAAGAGAAAAGGATCAAGGGGACTTCCCTGACAATAGCCGTATTATGGTTCTCGTGGTGCGCCCACTTGCGTTCATGACTGCATTATTACAAAGAGAAATAGTGAGAAATACAACTAAAAGGAAAACCTATTCCTAAACCTACCCTAACTATTAAACAAATAAGGATACTACGTGAAGTCATGTTTCCAATGTAGCCATCAGAGTAACTCTAATCCTGCAATGGAAACAAGATCAAACATTACTAATAAGAATGGTAATATATCAACAAATGACAAAAACATATCACACTTACCTTCATAAT